>VMBQ01000952.1:195489-215149 GCA_007657795.1 Dreissena rostriformis | reverse complement strand
ACCCCCCCCCTAACCAGAAGTCCTGGATCCGCCCCTGAATTGTATCTCTAAGGCCGATCGGTACCAATTCCATTCAACACTAACCATTACACCTAATTTAAAACATTATGACACTCAGTGACTGTATGTTATATTCTTAGAAACTCATTATGAATAATAACACTTAGTATTTAATATGACATGCCCAGGGAAGTTTCATTGACCGTTTAGGATCTTTAACAGTATTCAAGCCCAATGAATGTTTATACTAAATATATAACTTATTGTGTGAAAGTTTTGGGGAATTTCCTTTGTATGAATGAAGAAACAGCTGTAGCAAAGTTGATATTCGTGAAGAAAATATTGTGCACGTTTGCTAAATTGGAAAGTTTCTTAGTTTACATTTGTTGACATTTCATTTTGTTGTTAGCCTGTATTTTTAACGTTTTTTCATTCATTCATTTATTTCATATTTTAACATTTCGTAGAACATGGTACATAAAGCTAATATTACACAAAAAATAAGTTGTACCTACTGATGGCATAAGACATAGCAAACCAATACATTAAAATAGCTTCATAGATGACAAATCAAGCCAACAAAGATACAGGTTTATAAAAATTCAATAAAATTATAAAACTTAATCTAAATATGTGAGATAGTAAAATAATAATACTTTTATTGGTAAATACATGTTTTATATATTTATGTGTGTACTAAACATTTAAACCATGTCACAAACATTAAAATACAAGGATAGCACACAAAAGGAAGTAAATCCTTATTTCAATTGTGGTCCTTAATAAATTTAATGTAGTTGACCTAGAAACAACAACTTATTAAAACTAGAAAAAAAAACTGAAATAGTAGCAAGCAGATGGGTTTTGACGGTGTACTTGAAATTGGGGAGGATTTTAGCCTGTCTTATATGTTGTGGCATTTCATTCCAGAGAGAACAACCTTGATATGCAAATGACCATTTACCAAAATCTTTAACCTTGGGCAAACAAAATCTTCCAGTGTCTGTAAATGAATCACTGGAAGCACCAACTGACACTCTTAACCTAGTGGGATAGTTATGAACTGAACTAAGTGGAGTGAAATGCTTATTTAGGTAACCTGGTGATCTACCACTGTAGATTTTGAACACATGACACAACATGATTTGATCAACATTTTTAGAGACTGGTAACCAGTTAAGCTTGACAAAATGATTTTGATCTATATGAGCCCTTACTACAAGATCCAACACAAACCTGATCATTCTGTTCTGGATGACCTGTTTAAACAAGTATACTTTGCAAAGGATTATATTATGTATAATGTAAGCAATACACAATGGGTTTCAAAAAGAGAACTGGATAACAAGTTTCACTTAAGTACAACATAAGAAAGGATTTCCCTATCAGACTTTGTAAAATACTGGCACAGAACGTAAATATTTAAAACAGAACTGTATCCCTTGTATTTTCAGTTTGAATATGACGTGTGTTCAAAGGCGTCAACAAAAGCTGCGGCCTGCGAAGAGCAGTCAGAATCTCTCGCAGCAGACAGGAAACCTCAAGAGCACCAGGTACCTTGCTGGTTTTCCATTCGCCTGGAGGATCCAGCTGATGATGAGAAGCTGGGTGATGAGATGAAACCTCGATATGTATGGCGTACCATTTGGATCGAAAGTAAAAAAAACCTACTAGGTAAACCTAAATTTGTACTTCGAAATACATATTGTACTTTGAAGTACATACTTCAAAATACAAATATGAAATACACTTCGAAGTATATATTTGTACCCCGAAGTACAATTTGTACTTCGACGTACATGTTTGTACTTCGACGTACACATTTTCTGGACAGCCAATCAAAACACTCGTCTCTTGAGCCGCTTTTCCTTTAGATGTATTCATAATAAATGTTTTAAGGGGTGTTGTGGGAGTTTATTTAACCGATGATATATTTATAGCAACATCGATTTGTTGTGTTCCCAACCCAATATTTTTGTTATCAGAATCATCACATATTACAGAGTGGGTTCATGAAACAAAGGTCAGTGATTCGATCCCAGGAACATTTTTTCCTTTTTTTTTCTTCTTTCTTTAATTTAATTCTTGTTTTTTACTGGAGTTCTTTAGTTCTGTTGTCAACATTTATCAATTCAAAGGATGTATCATTTACTTCAAAACATGCCGAAATCTGTAAACAAGTCCCTGTAAGTTATTGATGATTAAGGTCGAGTTTGATACCTTATTATCTTATGTTTGTGATTTAAAATTGTATTGTTGTTGTTGTTTTTTGTTAAGCTGTTTAGTTCCCAGTTAAGATTATAAACAATTTCTAAGGTTTATGCATATTTCTAGCAATCAATGTACCGGTACTTGGATTTAGCCAAATTGCTATATTCTATGAAATTTAACATAGACGGTAGGGATAGTTAAAAAACTAAATCCCTGTTAAAAGTGCGTCGACCCCCTTTTTTATTTATGTTTTATGATAAAAATACGTAGATGAACATATTTGAGCAGTTTCCCAGAAAGTTATTAGATATAACTTTTTTTAATTCCATTTTTGTGGTTAAAATAGTGAAAAATTGACGTTTTTTTGGGTGACCTAAAAATTGTAAAAAATAAATTCCTTTAAATTTAACTTGTGTTCTCCATTTTTTTGGTAGTTTGTGGTTTAATTAAATGGTATGAGATGTATCTTAGCTTATATAATATCTAAATGATGCCAATTTCATAGGTTATTAATCATTTTTATGCAATTAGAGATTTTTCAGTTTTAATGAAAAAGTACATGTTATATTATGTTGAATAAAATCAAAACAAGGCCGGTGACACTATGTTTTCATTTCATTTTTCATAAAGTATTTGTATGTAGTACTTGAATATAAATTTTGAACAAAATCTATTTGATGGAAAAAAAATCAGCAAAACTGCAGTAACATCCCTTAAATCTCTTTTAAATTGAGGGCAAAATGAATAAAAATATCAAAATTGAAAACAAACAAACAAAGAATTCAAAATATAATAATGAAAAAGTCAGATGTTCATACATTCATGCATCATTTAACAGTTAAATATAGCTGTCACAGTTATATTTAACTGTCAGCTAAATCTAGCTCTGTTTCCAATTTGCTAAAGATCAAAAGGATATACGATATTAACATTCGTACTTTTTTTTGTTCTGAAAATGTATTGTTGTGATAGCCTCTGCTGAAAATAATAAAAAAAATATAAAATTATTAAATAGTATGTGCATTATGCAATATTCGTCATGATAGAAGGTCCCTATTAAATATCTGACTTTACAAGGCGTCTTCTGATTGGCTAACACTCAATGGTCGGTAAAAACTGTACCTCGAAGTACAATTTTGTTCGTCGAAGTACAAAAAAATGTACTTCGACGTACATATTGTACGTCGAAGTATATTTCTCTTTTAACCTAGAAGGCCTTGTTGACTTTTGACCAAAGTGGTACGTCATAGATATGGGGAGGACACTTCAGGTGGTATACCAGCTTTATTCTACTCTTCCGGCAAAATAAATCGGATACTAATGTTATCTGTACACTATCGCTTCTAAGCTCACATTTAATGTTATTTGATTATTATTTATTTTAGAACGCCTTGTGAACTCATACAAAAAATATATTTTAATGAAATTAATGCTGATATTGAAAACTTATTTAAACTGTTGTTTTTTGTACAAATTTTACGCGATTTCATTAATCCTGAGTATAGAGTAACAGACACCTGGCGCTCTTTTGTTTGGCGTTTAACATGAAATACTTTAACTTATCTCATATTCACTTAATTTTCTCTCTTTATCTTACAACTAATTCCCGTTGAGCTTCCTATTTTTTGCTTATGTAATTGTTAACATAAATATAATATTTGGGTAATATACAGACGAGTTGAAACAAAATTACACGGTGAGGCTTGCCGAGCCGTGTAAGCCTATTAGAAACGCATCGGATACAAGCAAATTTAAATACACAACGACGCAAACCTTATATTGTATTTATCCTGTATCATGTGTTAAATAATTTATTTTTTGTTTGCAAAACACAATAATAGTGTTTATTGTTCGAAACAATTCTTGAAATTCAGTAAAACTACAGATTATTACCTTGCGTAGAAATATAAAATCTATTTGTGATGTTTACGACCCTTGAAATACTCCTTAACAAAAGCAGTGAAAAAAGCCCAAATTGCTATATGCATCGATTCAACTTTTATCAGCATGTCATCTGTAACACACTCGCGTAGTAAAAAGAATGTCTTATTTAAATATAAATCTTAAAATCATTCAGTTTGTTTTACAAAAAACAAACATGGCTGCATAAGCTTACTTGCAAATAGCATACACGAAGGATTGCTTTTCATCAATATTATTATCGTTGGTCTTCAGATCATTGCTGTATTAATATTTTAAGGTCGTGTGGCAAAACTATCTCAACCCTCTGTTGGCAGCATGCTGTTGTTGTTACTTTACCATTTTAAACAGTTGGTGTAAGCGGTTATTTCGTAGTGTATAGACTTGCTTTGATAAACAAACACATACACGACTCATTAACCAAAGAAATAACACATCAGCAAAAAAAAGAAGAAAATCAGTACAAGTACTCGGACACTGCACCCAAATTACTAGATTGAACACATCTCGGCCACTCAAAGTTAGTTGAAACGTCTGCGTGTCTGTTCGGAACCCTTAACAACTGAGCATAATCTGCATTTAAATACATTAAAATACAATTTATCTCAATTGATTCGGTCGTGCAATATATTCCAAACTGATTTTATTTTAAATCCAAAACACAGAAACGCTTTATACTTTATTCTGATTGCGTTTAAAAAATATCAACACGTGTGCGTCCTTTTTGACTTACACATAGCTGAATCACGTTAGAAATCGATTGCGTCATGCTAAGTGAAGTCTGGGAATATTTTTAGTGCAAAAATTAGTATGGACCATAGAATGTAGAAATTATACCTGAAATGTATATTTTGAAAGGTGATCAATTTATGTTTTTAGTTTTACTTTCACCAAAAGTAAACTGTTAGTACGTGTAACAAACTTTACTGCACGCTATTTTGTGTAAAATGGGTGTACCTTTAAACATGTGATATCAAAGTGTAATTATTGGATAACATTGCGGATTATTTGCATACATATGATCGATATTTAGCTAAATTCGTTTAAATATAAGTCAATAAAAATAGTAGTTTATATAATGTCACTTACAATATTGAATGGTAGTATCAGATAACCCTAAATTGTAGATTTAAATTTTTCAAAACTTTTAAAAGTATTTTTAAAGCCGTTAATTCAACATCAACATTTGCATTGGTTACGATGTAATGCTTATTGTGTGTTGGTTGAAGATGAGATGTCACAGAAATGTTCAGAGAGGCAATTGGATGATGATGACCACAAGAGGAACTACTACATGACAAAGATGAAGTATGAACAAGTCACTCCGTAAGTGAAATAACATTTTATGGTCACAAGCTTCAACAAACATGAGACAAAGTAAAAATACATAAGATAATAAAACTATGTTTTTTATACGCTCGTTTGTAAAAACGACCAAATTATGGGATAGCCTGTGCGGGCAGGTGGGTGGTCATCCTGGCAGATCAGATTTTTCCTGAGCAAAAAGATAAATGTTTAATCAACTTGGCAGATGGGATGAACGTGATGGATTGTCTCACGCAAGATCCATGCCTCTATTGTCATGGTCGAGGTCGCGTAATAAGGCCATAGGTCAAATATTAGATATAACCACAAGTACTTGGTCTGGATAATCACTTTGTTACACATGGCTGGATTTTAAAATAACATGTTAGAATTTTTTGTCTGGATGTCATGAATACAAACAAGACAATCATTTTGCAAAGTAGTTTTGTACACAATATCCAAGCCTGTAGGTCAAGGTCTAAATTCAATGTCAAAAGTAGAAAATGAGTTTTGAGTGTGATGGACATTTCAAATCCCTTCGCGAAGTTACAAGCAAACTCAGAGATTGTGCACACAAGAACCAGATCCATTGGTTAAAGGTAGAGAAAATAATATAAGGTAATATACGATATACATCATGTAGAGTCTTTTTACAATATTTACCTTAAACAGACTTATTGACAGTTGGATGGCACTTGTGTCTTCTCATCCTCTGAATTGGTAGATCATGTCAAGGATAAATGTGGTATGGTGATTTGGACGACTCTAACATGATAAAGTGATCAATATGTTGGAGGGGTGAGATAATAAACGTATGAGGGATGCTTTTCTGTGTCCACATTGTCCAGTAGCTACTGGACATTCTTCTTATGTTATTTACAGAAATGCTATCTCTTTTATTTAACAGTTATTTATAACTTTGATACGATTGAGTGGATGTGATAAGTGTTCATATAGTTGATGAAAACAATAGTGTTTTTATATTCAATTCACCTGTTAACTGAACGTTGTCTATTCAGTAAGGTACTTCGTGACCTGGCCGAGGACTATGTGCGAGGAATTCAGTGGATTCTGCTGTATTACTATGAGGGGATGCCGTCTTGGAGCTGGTATGCACGATCCTGCACAAATATATGCCATTTAAAAGTGGAACAAATATAACATAAAATGCTCTAGTTGAAAGTGCGTTTTCTCGCATTTATTTGTATAATACATTGATGTACTAAAGCGGATCTTGGCCTGCCTTATATCACACGAACCGTTTAAGTTATGTTTGAACCTTGGAAGCCATTCAGTATCTGTTTAATTTAGGAGACTATATGTGTACAATAATTGTTTTAACATTATGTACTGAACTAAAAATCACATTTTATTAAGTGCGTTCCATATTGCCAACGTTATACAGTAATCTTAGTGAAAAGTATGTTATACACATAATATATGTTGTTATTGTCAACACATGTGCTGCTTGCAAAATACAATTGTTAGTATCAGTTGATTCAAAAGTCTTATACATGAAAACAATTTTCTATGCAAGTTTCTTATTTACTTCAACGTATGTTATCGGTGAATGATAATTTCCCTGTATTCCAGGTTCTATCCACACCACTATGCGCCCTACATGAGTGATGTAAAGGACTTCAAGGGCATGGACTTGACCTTTGACCTCGGCACACCGTTCCTTCCCTTTGAGCAGCTCATGGCTGTTTTGCCTGCAACCAGTACATTTCTCCTGCCAACGGAATATCAGGTGGGTACACATCTATTTACTGAGTTTCATTTGTGAAGTTTTGATCAATCGAGTAAGTTAAAATTAAGGTATTAACTGTAGGTGATTGATTGTTTATTAGTGCAGCTAGGTAGTTATGTGCGTCATTGCTTATACATTTTAGCGTACCCAAAAGTAAACGGCATATATATATATATATATATATTTAAGGTATTTAATAATTGAAATCAGTGTCCTTCTTTTAACTTTATTTTTTATGCTATCCGAAGGGGGGAGGCACATAGTCGCGGCGATGTCCTCCCGCCTTAAGTCTAATTTTGATGGAATTAAGTTTGCGTGGGTTTGAACACAATTTCCCAGGTATTATTTTCCCCTACTCATTGTAGGTCCTTCATCTGTCCATATGTCCAACCGTCTGTCTCTAGCACTTTTCGTTTTCGCACGAGATCTCATACAATGATGATCCAAGTTTGCTGAAACTTCGTTGTAGTATTCCTATAATGTGGAAATGCCCATCCTTGTCGGGTAATTTCGGTTCAACAATATTCAAAGAGTTGTATCCCTTCGACTATTAATGGGTTTCGTTTTGTTTCCGCAAGAGATCTCAGACACTGCAGATCAGAATTTAATTAAACTTGATATGGAGCAACTTCGGTCCAATGAGTTTATAATGCTGCCCTTTTATTATTAATATGCTTTTTTTTTTTTTCGAAAGATATCTAAAATAATTTTGTTCCAAACTAAATTAAATTTGATATGCAGAATCACTATAGGGTGTATATTTGCATCTTTGTCAAGACGTTGCGGTCCAATTATTGTTCATGGAGTAATGAAGCACTTTGGTAATTTTAATTTAATTTTAAAATTGCTTTTTTTTGTATTCGTGCGAAACTGCATGAATTCATTATCGAAATTTCATGAGAGTGACTTAATATGTAATTTCCTGTTAGGGTTGATATCATATGTTATACATATTAAAATGTCGTTCTGCTTAGGTGATTTGCAGGGGTATTGCCGTTTGAATTATTATTCCGTTCAGAAATTGGTATATCGGACACTCATTACACGTCATTAACACAATTTCTGTTGCGTGGTCATGCATATATTTTAAGGTTGTTCCACACCAACACGTTTTCATGCAGTTATTGTCCTTTGATTTATGATATGACATTTAATAATGAAATTTACGTTTCTGTGTCAAACCACAGGAAATAATGATACGAATTCGATTAATATTTATATGTAGCAGCCCTACAGGCTGGACATTCTCATATCGAGTGAGAATCCAGGGCGTGATTGTCCCCTTGTACACTAATTAATTTCCACAAAATGAAACCTTTTATCAAGACAACGTATCATCGGGGAGCACCCATCAGTTTCACTTATATTCTGGTATATATTTTCACAATATAATTTCAGAGCTTAAGGACCAAAGGCTCGTCGACAGTGATTGATTTCTTCCCCCTTCAGTGTCAGATGGATCTCAATGAAAAGAAGCACGATTCGGAGGCCGTTGTACTCATGCCCTTTATTGATGAGGTGCGCCTTCAATCAATCTATTTGCAACTATATTGATTAAGCAATACTTGACATTCATGTATTTCGAAATGGTTGATGAGGTTATTCTTTAATTTTATCTAATTCTCCCATTCATGGATGAGATACTAATTGCGCATCGTTCATTTCCACTTTATTGATGAGGTTATAAGTTCCCTTTATCAATTTCTTCCTATATTGATTATGTATGTTTTTTTTTCATCCATTCCCTTTTCATAGATGATGCAATACTATCTATTCATCCATTTTATCTATGCCCTCGTCATTGATTGATGAGGTTATTATTTTCTTCTATCCATTTCCTTATTAATAGTTGAGTGCATACATCCACTATTGTTGATATAGTAACATTTCATCTTTATTGTTTTCTAAATGGTAACACTTCCCTTCCATTCATAGGCTGGCATTACAACTTAAGTTAGCAGGTAGCATTTTCCCCTTTTATTGAATAGGTAGCGTCATCCCATTTATCGATGAGGAAACAATTTCGTATCTTTAAATAGGTATCAGTTTCCTTCATTATTGATGTGGTTACATTTCTCACCTAAGGGATGAAGTAATATTTCCCTCTGTCATTGTAAAATTAACATTGCCCAGGGGTGTAGATTCCTGTACCGGACTCGTCCACCACAGGTTATTTTAATGTCGGGCAAGTCGATCGCTCCGGTAAACTTGATCGCGCCCAAGTAAAATATAGAGACGATAATGAAAGGTCTTCAAAAGCTTAGTAACAGTATATACATGGTGGAAATAAGATTTAATAATTGAATACTCTATGTCAATTAGACCTGACCATACGTTCAAAATCAGAAGCTTTGAACGAATTGTTAAATCTTTCGTTCTTATAAAAAAACGTACGACAATTATGCAACAATAACAATGTCACTTCATCATATGCCTGCACGTTTGTATTGCCGATGTACCTATAGCGCTAAGGTAAATACATTTAGCTCACAAACATTGTGGGGTATATCTATGTATGTTTAGAAAGGAAAGTTTGATTTATAAATTGCTATGTTATGTTATACACCAGCCGGAGCCTGCGCTGATTATGCAAACACTTTTTTGTATTGGCTATCAGTTAGTTTATCTTGTTTGTTTTTTAGATGAATTGTTTTAAAACAATATTTTAGTTATATCATGGCAGTCAGTTTACCAACTACACTTTTCCTAGGTTAGCTTTTTAACCCGTGATAAATGCACTTACATATGCCTGTTACTGAAAACTGTCCTACTTGAAACAGATGTAAGTTAAGAATGGGCGTAGAAAGGATTTCATGACCAAACCCCAATAAGTTATGTGGCCGTGGATCGAAACCGTAATCTTCGGATTTGTAGACTAGCGCTCTACCGACTGAGCAAGCCGAACTATAACTATCGGTTAGAGGACGTTGTTAAGAGTGGCCCATGCTACGTAAACTACGTACAGTTTTATATGTCACATTTAAAGTTAGACAAGTTTACTTTCGTCGCACTATTCATAATAATGTTTTTACCGGCGTGTTTCAGCCCTTCAATAATGTGTTTAATTACAGAACCGTCTCTGAAAGCCATCAGTTCCGTTTCCCACTTACTGACAGAGGAGGAGAAGTCTCGTAACAGACACGGTCCCCACCTGCTGTACACTTACTCCGAAACCCCGGGTAAACCCTACCCGAGCTCTCTACCCGGGACCTTCCCGGACATTGCAGTCAACCATGCCAGGTAAGTCGCAAGTATTATGGATATGGTGTCCATGTAACGATCTGTTCACTCTGAGTGGAATGGTTCTTCCCAGAAAATTGACTTTAGAGCGCCTCATGAAGCAAATGCCTTCCATAGTTTAAAGGTGTATACTAACCATGCCAGGTAAATTGTATAACTAGTAAATGGAAAGAACTTTACTATTCCCTTTACGTACGAAAAAGTGTATAATCAGTATGGTTTGCCTTTTTGGTTTAAATATACTAGTATTCAATTTGAAGATTAACAATAAAAACTTGTGTGTGTGTGTGTTTAAAGTGAGACTGTACGATTTTCATTTATGCATTTATATAAAATGTGTAAAAAACTTATTATACATATATTTCAATATAACTTAAAATAAAAGTGAAGAAGAACATGTGTCGAAAAATGCGAAATAAGCCAGATATTTAAATCTGAAATCGAAAATGGCTGGAAGTCGAATTCGCCAGCATATATATCATGCGTGTACAATGTGCATCTAAATTTAGTTTTAGTGCAGATTCCTTCATACGACACAAAGACACAATTTTGTTTCCTAACAAATACGATTAAAAGTGTCGGCATCGGCTTTAACCAGCGCTAACTTGTCTTTGCTTTATTTTATGAAATTCGTCTTCAATGTATAATTTTTCTTGCATATTTTGAGTTATTGTAACATATTTTTATCAATATATTGAAATTTTACACATATAAATATCGTACAGTCTCACTTTAATATAATACATGTTTTTTTGTTTTAAACAATGATGTTTCTGTTTTTCTAGCCCTTCAAAACAACACAATATATTAAGTGTATATTAATAATTTAATTATATTCATTTACTTGTCTGGCAGAATTTTTACTATCGTTATTACTCTCAGTTTTTGGACACTTAGAAAATCCTTTTTTCGTGTCGGAGAATTTTAGATACACGCGTTATTCCCCAAAGTAAATGTCCGAACATTTTTAGACATTTTGCAAGTATACCTATTCCGTCTACGTTACTACGTCTGATGTTGTTTTTAAAAAAAGGTACTCAAAATTTAAACTTTGACCTCATAGTACAAAGATTATCATATATATACTGTAGCTTGACCATTACAATTAAAACTATATATACTGACAGTTTGGTTATGATGATAACGTGGTTTGTTTTTTAATCATTATCTTTAACATGTGTATTGCAATGCAACTGGAGCCTTTTTGTCACACGTAAGATTTTGTACATGGGCATGTTGTATTCGATACCTAAATTGATGTTACTAAACATGTATAAACTAAGAAAACACTAAGTTTCAAAAGCACTGAGATTATCATAAATGTTATTAAATGCAAAAAAAACACAAATGTTCTTGAAATGATACAAAACAAAAACTGTAAATACATGAAGCATAACTTATTGTTTTTCTTACGCAGATCATTTTAACTTCGTTACTACTTAAAGGTATCGGGTGACACCATTACAGTTTAGGGTGTCCAAACACTGAGTAATTACGGTAGCTTTTTCGAAGCATAAATTATGTTTATGCAATGAATTATCAGCAATTTGTGGAAAACACATTACTTCAATATTATGCATTGTGACTTTGTAACCGGCAGTTTAACGGAGATCGAGAAGGATAAGTTCCACATCGACTTCAGTAAGCTGAGAAAGGGGCTGCTTGCAGGTGCTAAGCTGGACGTCTTCTATCCCGGCTTCCCCACCTTCAAACACATACCCCATACGGTAACAATCACAGTGATCTTTTAAACACACTGTGTCATTGTTTGGGGGGGGGGGGTATTAATTCCACGTGTGTTATCTCACCTGAGCACGACACCCATGGTGAGAAATTTTGAGAATTCTATGTCCGTGTTCGTGTGTCGTCAATGTTTAGCCAATTACCACTCTAGAAGCCACCCTTTCATCCAATCTTAATGGACCTTTATTATAATGTTTATCTTGACAATTTGTAGATTGACTTACCGTCATGTATATACTTTGATTATCAAAGACATTTTACGCCGTCTTTAGTTTTATCAAAGTTTCGTTTCCTCTCATATGTTCTGATTTTCTTTGCAAATATTCATGAACATTCACACAAGTGTTCCAAACATGTGCATACGGTTACATAGAAATATGTCTTAACAACTTTTTTCATAATCCTACGTTTAGCTTTGCAAATAATTTCACACACAAATTCATTAGATGGTCCTCTGCCGAAATGATTCAAAAAGTTCCGCTTCATTTCACAAAATGGCAATTAGCTAAACATGTGTTTGACAGTTTTGTATATTTAAAAATATTCTAAGGTTCTTGGGCAGTCATCATGAACATTTGCAAGACGGTTCCTTGGAAGGTCCTATACCAAACATGTGCATATGGTTCCTCTTTACTGAACCATATGGTCACCCTAGCTTAAAATAAAAATCACATTTTTGCCTAACTATATGATTATATGTGTACATAGATTTACACGAATACTCAGTATTTGTTCATCTGCCAATACTGTAGTTTAAACATAGTTTTTTGTTCCTAATATAATACATAACAATCATGTGTATATAAAACAATGATATAACCTTTCATGGTTTAGAATACAACAATGATATAACCTTTCATGGTTTAGAATACAATGATATAACCTTTCATGGTTAAGAATACAATGATATAACCTTTCATGGTTTAGAATACAATGATATAACCTTTCATGGTTAAGAATACAATGATAAAACCTTTCATGGTTTAGAATACAATATTATAACCTTTCATGGTTTAGAATACAATGATATAACCTTTCATGGTTAAGAATACAACAATGATATAACCTTTCATGGTTTAGAATACAACAATGATATAACCTTTCATGGTTTAGAATACAGCCAATCACAATGATATAACCTTTCATGGTTTAGAATACATGCATCTACGATACTTATACGAGTTCTGTTGGAGTTACTGGAGTTGAAAATGCAAAATGATTCTGGTAGTTATGGATGCTATTGAAAGCAGACGATGTTGTTATTTCGTTCTTATAAGGTTTTGTTATGTTTATAAAATGGATAGCAGGACTAAGCATTGTTATCAATGAACGAAATATTCTCGAGAATTTTTCACCACGCTTAAAAGCATTCTAAACAATAACTATATGCAGAAAAACCAAAAAAAAACGATTAGTCACACTCCGATGTGGAATCAGGGGGGGGGGGTCGATCCGAAAAACTGTATACATGTCAAAGCGTTTTGTTGCTGCGAGGAAGCCTTGGGCACACAAACAATTATATGTTTTTTGTTGAAGTGAGACCATTTATTTCTGGATTAAAGGTTGTTTAGAGTCAATGGACACGGCATATTTGTATTATCTCGTCTTCACCACAAGAGCAAAGAACAATATTCTTGATGATTCAACGGTGAAACGCATAGTTCAATGTGCTGCAACCTAGACGTAGACGTAAGTTGTAGATCTGCGAATGTCGATTGCCAATATTATAACCCCTGTGGAATTCGGAAGAGAAGATGAAGAATGGTTGACACTGTCTATGGTTGATTGTTTGCAAAAGTAGGCTTTCAGTACGGCTGCTTTATCCTCATCAGTTATTGCTTCTTTTATTTTGTCAATAAGAGTTGGTATAGAGTTTGAGCTTTGTCTTGAGGTAAGCCGTTTTGCAAGTTGGAACCATTTCTTGGCAGTGATTTTTGTCTGAGTTGATTTGATCTACAATCCGTTTGATGATCTGCCTTTGCTTTTCGGATAAAGGAAGAAGTTTGGTTCCGTGCATTTTGAAAGTTGGCCCATGCTGTATGATCATTTGACGTTTATGCGATTCTTTGTATTTTTTTTTGCGATTTCGAATCAAATATCGAATTGTATTATTCATCCAAAGTATATTGTTGGGTCTGATAGTTACATCTTTGTTGGGAATATTTGAAGATACAGCAGATAACATGTCATCTGACAGGGAATGGACAACGAGGACCATATTTTAACTATTAAGAATTGAGCTCCAATCAGTAGAATTAAGAAGTTGCCTATACTTTCTTCAAGTCGCCATCTTTATAGAGCCATATATAACAAGAGTGTACTGGTTTTGCGAGTTTCAAGACAGAGACTATGAGGCAGTGGTAACGTGTAACATCTGGTATAAATGGATCTGCAAAAAAGTGAGTGTTTCACAAACGTTAGATCTATACGTGATTGAGAGTGTTCTGTAAAAGTCGTTGGATACTGTTTATGTTGTGTTGCGTTGTAGAAGTTGATCAATCTGCTCATTTGTTTGGACTGTGAGGTTTCACTATTCATGTTGAAGTTACAAGTATACTGTCGTAATGTCCACTGAAGGCCTGATCAAGACTATGTTCCATGTTCAACCACTGAGTGTTGTTCGAGTGAGCATATTACTTAAATTACTTATTCATAAATAGCAGATTAAATGGTGCTTATTTTGTTTTCAAATAAATATGAAAATCATTTATTTATTGATTATTGTTGTCAGAGTGACTGCGACCTTAATTGTTTATTCATGACATCATATTAAGTTATTTTGAATGAACAATACGTTTCAGGTTGATTTCATCAGCGTGAGCAAACATAATTCAAGAATCCGTTTCGAAAAGCTTCAACTCGTCGCCAATATGTTACAAATAATTCATAAAACACGTTTTTAAGATAATATTGTGTATACTGTTCATGAAAGAAATGATGGAGCAGTTTACGTCTACTTGCTACCTGCAACAGAGGCATAGGAACGGTTTGATTTGGAGCGGTACATTGTGATCTGATCAGGCTTTTCTATTCGGTGGATAACCCTTTTAAGATCACGGACCAAGACTTGTCAATCATACGGCCACGCACTCTCAGTCGGAAACAAGCTTGCGGGCATCGTAGAATATCTCGCGCTTTGTTTAAATAAATAAACTTGATTTTACTGGTCAGTTGTTTTTGCCCTAGACCTTACGTTGCAGAGCATCTTTCGGGCTCTGTTGGATACACATTTCACGATAATGTCCCTTGGTTTCGATCCCACATGTTTGCAAAGTCTAAAGCTATGAGTGCGGTTTATCTCATCAATAGATAGATTTGCACCTAGGTTGGGCATGATTAGGATCATGTTGTCCGATTTCTCCTGTTTAGTTTCGGGGATCCAGTGACCCGTAGATAGTATCGGCTGCTATATTGTTGGGCCCTATCTGCTTGCATTTGTAATTCAATTATCTGATATTTGAGGGCCTTGTTCTCATGTTTTACGGATGCATTCTTGCTATTTAGTGCGTCATTTATACCACTGATGAATACACCTGTTTAGTTTCGGGGATCCAGTGACCCGTTAATAGTATCGGCTGCTATATTGTTGGGCCCTTTCTGATTGCATTTATAATTCAATTATCTGATATTTGAGGGCCTTGTTCTCATGTTTTACGGATGCATTCTTGCTATTTAGTGAGTCTTTTATACCACTTATGATTTGCGGTATGATTGTTTCCATCACTGAGCTTACTATTGCTTCAACCTCAGTTTGTTTAGAAGATCATGCATTTTCCTGGAAATGACATCAATGTCGGCTTCACTTACGTGAAATTAATTCGTCAATTCACTAATTTGCAATTCCGAGTCTGAAAGTTTATTTTTTTTGTTGCCAACGTCGATGTCAATGCTCGAAGTGGATAAATCACGTCTATCCGTTCGTTTTCCTTGTTCAGGTGCAGACTGACTGTTTATGACCACGCTTTTTATTTTTACAAGTATAGATGTGCGTAACGGTCAAGGTATGTTGACTTCGAGGATTACGGGTAATGGGCAATAGTAGAATACCATGGTTATTGATTATCAAACGGCGTAATCTTAGACTGGTTCAGTGTGAAAAATCTAGGCTATTCATAGATATAAAAACCTTTAAACAGGTGAAATAAGTGCCCACAAAAATGTCCTAATTCAATTGCCCGCATCACAAATTACTCCACTGTTGAAATATACTATTATTTGCACATATCGCTTTCTAGACCTGATAATGTACGAGTTAAGTCACATAATCCGAAGACAACAAAACACGTCAACACCCACCATTACCTGAAGTATTTTTTTGAAAGTTTGCCAATTTTATACAAAGGTTCTGCTTTTTCTTAAATTCTGAGCCAATATTCATATATCTCTTGAAGGGTCTTCTACTAAACATTTGCACATGGATCCTCTTCACTGCACAATACATGTATAGCCGTACCAGCTAAATATAGAAAAAAAAGTTTTAAAGGAGTCCAATTGGAAAACAATCATAACAAATTAAATTAGATGGTCCTTTGCAAAAATAATTAAAACAGATTCGCTCCTTTGCCAAAATGCCTGCTGGACCTTAAACTAGAGACATGTGTCACACAAAAATATCGCACAGTATTTTTGTTATTTGATTGCAAAATGTTAAAAAAAAATACACATGTGTTCATTGAATTGTCCTCTTCCAAACTTTTTTGATCGTCTGAAGATGGTCACTCAAGCTTGAACTAATAGTAATCCCTTTTATGTACTAAATGACAATATTCCATACTTGTTCT
Source organism: Dreissena rostriformis (assembly GCA_007657795.1). Classification (NCBI taxonomy): domain Eukaryota; kingdom Metazoa; phylum Mollusca; class Bivalvia; order Myida; family Dreissenidae; genus Dreissena; species Dreissena rostriformis. Next base: position 198,199 of record VMBQ01000952.1, on the reverse strand, counting down.
CCATTCTGGACATGTACCCCTATTGGCAACAACACATCGGACTTTAATGCGGTTTCCACATTATTATCTGTTATATTTATATTGCAGTCCTATGGGTGTATTTTTCTGAGTGTTACAGGCTCAAGTCCCCCAGAAAGAAATTGGGGACAAGATGATGCTGCATATCTCGGATGATTGATGTAACGAGGATATATACCAGGTAGCAACGCATTACCTTGACAAGGTGATCTACGTCAACTGGCCAAACATGTACGAAGCAAAGATCGTGGAGGTCTGCAATTACTTTAACAGGTATGTCTGCAGCTCTTTGAATATTCACATTTGTGATTTTGACAATATATATATGGTAAGGAATATTATAAGAAGTCAAAGTTTGAGGGGGTATTTGGAATCATTTTGTGTGTTTGTACGTTGGTCACTCCACATAAAATGTTATACGTTTGTTGAGAAAACAACAACAACATTTCTAAGAAAACAAGTTGAAACTTAAAATATGTCACCACACAAATTAAGTTGTGCACTGTACTTTTGTCATGCCGATTGATCCACATATCCCTTAGTTATGTGCCCTTAAACTCAGTCATTGGCACGGTGATAGCATACACGTTTCCAAGTATGTGGGGAGAATTACCTTCACATATAATTAGCTACTAAATTAAAACTTTACATATATCATTATCATGAAATTGAGATATACAATAAATGTGTTAATGTTCAATAATCCGCATATCCCTTTGTTCAATGTCCTTTAAGTAAAATATCAGAATGGGGTAGTATAAAAGATAAAGTTTGAGGAGCGAAATTTCACCACGTTTCTCAAGCGATTAAATTGACAGTACAGGGATTTTCATCACCACGAACTGTAAATATGCAAGACAAGTTGTCATCCTCAGTGATCCGCACATTCCTTAGTAATATGTCCTTGAACATAGCTGAGAAACCCATGCAGATCGTATAGTCAAAGCATTTGAATAAAGTGAATAGTAAATATCATTGCCATATTCACTCACTTCATTCCATAACAGTTGCACCTATGCTGAGGGTGACAAGTCAAGTGCATCTGGTATCACCTGTCCAATATGGAAGAAGAATGACTATAACACGGGTAAAATCTGGAACAAGGAAAGAGATTCCATCGCAAAAAGGTGAGTAAAGAGGCTTGGCTTGCTTGACGTGAGTTACAAGCTGGTCCCATCTAAGTAAGAAGAACTAAATACTGTTAAATTTTATTAAATGCCTACCGTAAATACTCTTTCATAAGTCTACCGACTCATAAGTCGATGGGAATTTAACCAAAAGGCAGATTTGTTAATGATCACTCCATAAGTCGGTTGTCAATTTGAAAAGAAATAGCACAATGAAAATCATGCAAACAATCAAACAGTTTTGTGTTTTATTGAATAATCAAGCCGAAAGGTACTATCATGCAATATATTTTACCACCTGAATTTAACATACGAATGCATGATCTGTCAAAAAAAAACAAAAAAAAAAACAAATGTGTCTGTGAGTAAAAATATTAAATGCAGAAAAATACTAATTGATTGTTCAAATAAATGTATTACTAGTTTCGCTCAGTTTAAAAAGAAAAAACAATTGTACATGTTGCATCAATCTTGATGTTAATGAACTTGACATTTAGTTATTGTGATTTAATAAGAAGAGTGCCCGATGCAAGCAAATCAAGATACTGGATTTCGCAAGTTCAGTAAGGACACTTCCGTCTCGATCAAACAGAGGACTTTTTCACTATTTACTTAATGACGTCATGCGCGTTGCGGTCATTTGAAAGACCCTGATACACCCTAGACACCTTACGACGCCATAATAAATCTTTAATATGCATCAAAACAATAAAAATTCATAAAAAAAAAAATCTTAATCTTATAGCTCAAATTAATCTTCACAAAGTATTATTTGACATCTGAATACTCTGCAAGTAACAACATGACTCCCATGACATTCTGTTGAGCTTCAATACGTCAAAGTACAGGAGAAACTCCAAATATTACAGTATATTTATATATACAGTAGAGTTAGCGATTGTGTTCCGCAAAGTTGAGATTAATAGCGATTGCGTTAATAACCGTTTTAAACCGTTTTAAACCGATTTTAAGCGTTTGTTTGCGATTGTTTGCGCTTACTTTAATGCGCATGCGTAGCGATGAAACCCGATAAAAAGGCGGGGCTTATGTGCACTATATTTAGAGTCCCATTTTTAGTCCTATTTATAGATGTACAGACCGCCGTATCGACAATCCCAGTAATCGATAACTCCCGGATTACCGCCCATGAATACTCGCGCGCGTTACTGAAGAACAATACAGGGACCGATATGTTTGAACAGGTTCCTGAACAATAAAAGGATGCGAAGCAATTTTATCTAATATATTTGAAGATTTGAATAGTTTATGTTATCGATATGATCATCACGTAATAGTTCGTATTTTTTTTAAATAAATATTGTATCAGTTATTTGGTGATTAAAAGAAACAAGGTTTGTGTGCATTTTTAAAGAGTCATAAAACTCAGCATGAACTGATTTCCTAGAGTGTCATTTTAAATGTTATCAGAAGGTGACGCATGGTATCTTATCTTAATAACGGTATCAACACATGTGCAGACATGTGGTGTCATAGACATACCAATTAACACTTTTAAACCACCCTTGGGACATCGCCTCCCACTGAGGGAAAGTTTTCGTGACTCT
>VMBQ01000952.1:0-192315 GCA_007657795.1 Dreissena rostriformis | reverse complement strand
TAGTTTTTAAGTATTTCATCAAGACACAGTTTTCTTTCCTAGCATTTTAATCACACATTTAGTTTGTTTTCAGTGCGTTTTCTAAATGAAAAGTCAATCAACGCTAATTGTGGAACACGTTGTTAATTTTAAATGTACACAACAATTTATCAATAAATGATATCAGTCATTTTGGCAGTTATCCAATCTGTCCAGTACATTATCAAGGTGCCCGTGTAAATTACATATATTTTAGTTGGATAAACAATAAAAGTAAAAAATAATAATAACGTTAAATCTGTAAATAACATATAATCCAGAAAAAGATTGCCCGGGCGCGATTCGAACCAGAAACCTCTCGATCGCTAGACCAGCATCCTACCACTAGACCACTGTCCCCACTTAAACCCACTAGACCACTGTCCCCACTTTAACTGAAAATGGATAACACACGGATAATCGAGGATCTATAAATAAATATTTTAGGACACACCTACCTCTGTTAGGCTCCGCCCATTCAGCGCTTTTTCAGCGGTTTGGACAAATGCGCATGCGTAGCGATTAATCGCGTACAATCGCTTAAAAAGTGGTTGCGCAATTCAGCGGATGAAAACCGATTAAATCCGTTTAAAACGCTAAATAACCGCTGAAAATCTATTAAGCGCTTAAATCGGTTTAAAACGCTTATTTTTTAGCGATTTTTTACCGATTAATCGCGGAACACAATCGCTAACTCTACTGTAGATATATATGGCTGCTCAAATATAGTCTTAGTATTTCATATACCATAGTGAATAGAGATATAAATTTATGTTCTTACTTACTCATCAGGAGAAACTTGTATGGAAATATCATTATGAAACAAAACTTTTCAGATTCTCCTATTGAAGTTGTCAATGCATTAGTGATATCTGTCTTTACTCGTTGACAAATTTACAGAAACGTTGATATATTGTGGAGAATTGACTTGCTACTACTACAATGGTGTACATTCAAATATAGATATTTTATTTTATTTTAGTATTGTATTATTGAAATTATAGTTAAAATATAATTAATTTGTCTTACCAAATAGCGAATCATACAGACGAAAATCTAAAAGTATAAATATAATTAATGACTGAACGAGTAATTGCATTAGAATTCATTATCATGTTACATTTAAATTACATTCATACATTCTTTATTATATTGTTAATATATATTTTTTAACTTTAAATTTATTACAGATTTGCTAGAAATCTAAACGTCTACTATTTTTAGGAATAGATTAATTATTGTGAACAATTCAGTCGTTTTAATAATACAAATATTATTGGACATTAGTTATGCAAGCTTGTGTCAGTACAAAGAGTGTTATACATTTAATCCCATCTTTTTGATAATATACAAAGTAAAAATAAAATATGAACAAGTTTAGACGACAACATCTCAAAGTAAGTTCAACTCTATTGGATATCAGAGGCTGGTAGCCTGTGTACTAATGTGAAACCTGATGTATACACGGTAGCAAGAATCGGTTGTACTTTTGTGACACTTGATGTGTTGATGTGTACACAGTAGCTGATAGCTGGTGTACCTTTCTGAAATATGATGTACACTTAAGTAACATGTTTTGAAGAAATACCTTAATATTCTGGTGATGTATACACGGTAGCTGGTTGCTGATGTACTTATATGACACCTTTAGTCTACACAGTAGCTCGTAGCTGGTGTATATGTGTGACAAATAATGTATACACACTAACTGGTGTACTAACGTGACAACTGATATCTACACAGTAGCTGGTAGCCCTTGTATATATGTGACAGCGGATGTCTACATAGTACCTGGTAGCGGGTGTACTTATGTGACACCTGATGTCTACACAGTAGCTGGTAGCTGGTGTATTTATGTGGCCATGATGTATACACAGTAGCTGGAAGCGGATGTTCTTATGTGACACTTGGTGTCTACACATTAGCTGGTAGCTTGTGTACTTATGTGACAGCTGATGTCTACACTGTAGCTGGTAGATGGTATACCTATGTGACAGCTGATATCTACACTGTAGCTGGTGGATGGTATACCTATGTGACAGCTGATGTCTACACTGTAGCTGGTGGATGGTATACCTATGTGACAGCTAATGCCTACACTGTAGCTGGTGGATGGTATACCTATGTGACAGCTGATGTCTACACAGTAGCTGGTAGCTGGTTTACTTACATGACACCTGATTTATACACAGTAAACATATGTGACAGCTGATGTCTACACTGTAGCGGGTAGTTGGTATACCTATGTGACAGCTGATGTCTACACAGTAGCTGGTTGATGGTATACCTATGTGACAGCTGATGTCTACACAGTAGCTGGTAGATGGTATACTTACATGACACATGATAAATACACAGTAGCAGGTAGATGGTATACCTTTGTGAAAGCTGATGTCGACACTGTAGCTGGTATATGCTATTCCTATGTTATAGCTGATGTCTACACATTAGATTGTAGCGGATGTACTTATGTGGCACCTGATGACTATACTGTAGCTGGTAGATGGTATACTTATGTGACAGCTGATGTCTACACAGTAGCTGGTAGCGGGTGTGTTCTTATGTCAAAATCTTATCTAATAACTGAGAAATTCAAGTTTGAAAAGTTTTGCGTTAGAAAAGTCTCCAATTATATGTGACGCATGAAATTTACACCGTATCTGGAAGATGGTGTACTTATGTGATACATGATGTCTACACAGTAGCTGGTAGTTGGTATACCTATGTGACAGCTGATGTCTACACAGGAGCTAGTAGATGGTATACCTATGTGACATCTGATGTCTTCACTGTAGCTGGTAGCTGGGGTACTTATGTGACAGCTGATGTCTACACTGTAGCTGGTAGATGGTATACCTATGTGAAAGCTGATGTCTACACAGTAGCTAGTAGCTGGTTTACTTATGTGAGAACTGATGTCTATACTGTAGCTTGTAGATGGTATACTTATGTGACAGCTGATGTCTACACAGTAGCTGGTAGCGGTTGCACTTGTATGATACTTGATGTCTACACAGTAGCGGGTAGATGGTTTACTTATGTGACAGCTGATTTTTACACTGTAGCTTGTAGATGGTATACTTATGTGATAGCTGATGTCTACACAGAAGCTGGTAGCGGGTGCACTTATGTGACTCTTGATGTCTACACAGTAGCGGGTAGGTGGTATACCTATGTGACAGCTGATGTCTTCACTGTTGCTGGTAGATAGGGTACTCATGTAACAGCTGTTGTCTTCACAGTAGCTGGTAGCTAGATTACTTATGTGACAGCTGATGTCTACACTGTAGATGGTAGATGGTATACTTATGTGAAAGCTGATGTCTACACAGTATTTGGTAGCGGGTGCACTTATGTGACACTTGATGTCTACACAGTAGCGGGTAGATGGGGTTCTTATTTGACACCTGATGTATACACATTAGCTGGTAGCGGGTGTTCTTATGTGACACTTGATGTCTACACAGTAGCGGGTAGATGGGGTTCTTATGTGACACCTGATGTATACACATTAGCTGGTAGCTGGGGTACTTATGTGACACTTGATGTCTACACAGTAGCGGGTAGATGGGATACGTGTGTGACACCTGATGTGTACACAGTATTTGGTATCTGGTGTTCTTATGTGACTTATGATGTGTGCCCAGTATTTTGTATCTGGTGTACTTATGTGACACCTGATTTCTACACTGTATCTGGAAGCTGGGGTACTTACACTTGGAGACTTTTCTAACTCAACACTTTTCAAACTTGAATATTTCAGTTATAAGTTAAGATTTTGATTTAAAATGTTAAATGCGATAATTGGACTACATTCTGAGCAAGCTCACGATACAACCAGTCATACGTGACGATTGGACGCTTTAGCACGTGGGGTATGTATAGTTTTATTTTTTTGCACGTGGAAATGGTGGAACGCAATATTATTATGCATGCCATTCAATTGCATCATTTTAGGTGGTTTCTTACATCAGGAAAACATAAAATTAATTGTGAAAAATGTTTGGCTCATATGAATATTCAGTAGCGCAACCGCTCATTTTGGCAAATTGCATGCTAGCTACTCCACGTGCTAAAGCGTCCGATCATCACAGATGAATGATTGCATCGTTATCTTGCACCGAATGTTGTCACATGATCACATGTTCAATTTTAATGAAAATTATTACTTATAAAGAGATATTCAAGTTTGAAAAATGTTGCTATGAAAAAGTCCCCAATACACTTGCAGGTTACCTGCAATTTGCCGAAATGCGCGGTTGCGCTTCTTAATATTCATATGAGCCATACATTTTTGGGGCGATTGCCTTCTGCAATTCGCCCCATAGGTAACATAATATACGAATACCGAAGAATAAAGTCCGTTACTGCAATTTACCACTTTGCACCCAGATTCTGCACTCGAAAACTAAATAGCTCCGATCGCATGGTATTAGTATTAATGTGCACAAACATTATCACGTGACCAATTGAACAATGAAAATTTCCCCTTCTGAAATGCTCATCAGTAAATCCAGTTTAATCCAGTTTTGCCCGCCTTCACAGTGTTTATAGTCGGTTCACAAGCCTTAATGGCTGATGTTGTCTGTATATGTCTTGCCGACTCAAAATAAATCTTATCTTATCTTTTTTATCTTATCTTACACACTCGTTGTGCGAAAAACACCCTTGGATTGTAACAGTTTGACATCATCAGCTTACAGCGCGCGTTCCATCCATGGCAACGTCTTTTCACTGTGACATTAGCACCCGAGTTACACGCAGTCCTCATGGAAGGTGTATACAGGGACGAAATATCGGTTCAATATTGAACTATATACACTTAACCGATACAGCGCATTTATGTTCGTTCGTTTTAAGAAATCAACTGCGTTCGCGATATGAGCGACGCAATTTAATTACCACGCGCTGCATCTTTTACTGTAAAAGTAAACATCTCAATGTTCTGTGCGCTACAAAGTTTTTTATATGACAATTCGCCCGTGCTTTTCATACCAGTTTTGAACTTTTTCCTTACACACGAAATACATGTTGTGGTTGTCACTTTCACAGCATGTAAACTAATCAAGTAATTCAGTCCTACATCAAATCAATCAGTGTTTTCATTTTGATGAGACAAACATAGAGTTAATTCATAAAACAATTTACTCGGTGTGCGGTCTTTGTCCCATGACACATGTTCATAGTGTTTTTACGACCACATATTTTGAGCAAAATCGCCTCACCAGTACTTTCAGTACTTTGATTATTTAAACTTAGTTTTATGTTATCCACGTGCAAAAAGATGAAACCATTCATACCCCACGTGCTGAAGCGTCCGATCGTCACGGATGATTCATTTTACTGTGAGCTTGCTCAGCGTGTAGTCAAATTATCATATGTTAAATTTTAAATCAAAATCTTAACCAATAACTGAGAAATTCAAGTTTAAAAAGTGTTTCGTTAGACAAGTCTCCAAGTGTATGTGACGCCTGAAATTTACACCGTATCTGGTAAATGGTGAACTTATGTGATACATGATGTCTACACAGTAGCTGGTAGTTGGTATACCTATGTGGCATCTGATGTCTTCACTGTAGCTGGTAGCTGGGGTACTTATGTGACACCGGATTTCTACACTGTAACTGGTAGTTTGGGTACTTAAATAACACCTGAAATTTACATTGTATCTGGTGGCTGGTATACTTGTTTGACACTTAATGTCTACACAGTAGCTGGTATCTGGGGTTCTTATGCGAAACTTGATGTCTACACTTTAGCTGGTAGCTAGGATTCTTATCTGACACCCGATGTCGTCAAAGTAGTTTGTAGCTTGTGTACCTATGTGACACACGATGTATACACAGAAGCTGGTAGGGGTGTTCTTATGTGACACGTGATGTCTACACTTTCGCTGGTAGCTGGGATACTTATCTGACACCTGATGCCTACACAGTAGCCTGTATTTGGTGTACTTATATGACAATTGAGTTGTACACTGTAGCTGGTAGCTGTGGTACACACGATGTCTACACAGTAGCTTGTACCTGCTGCACTTATGTGAAACATGATGTCTTCACAGAAGCTCTTAGCTTGTTTACTTATGCGACACCTAATCTCTACACAGTAGCATGTAGCTGTAGTGCCTATATGACACCTGATGGTGTAATTGATATTATTATCACTGAATTATAAAACTAAAGACTATCGTTTCAATACCATGTGCAGTAATTTGCTACACGGAAAAGGAATCAACATTAGTTATCAATCATGTTTATCGCAAAAGAACTGTTTAATTTCCACAATTAAAAGCTTTGAATTTCTTAAAACATGTACTTGTAAATGAACCATATGTGAACTGAAAATTCGTTGCATCGGAAGCATAAAGCGTGTCTATGTACCTAATCGTTGCTCTATTATGTTTTTGGATATATTATATATATATATGTATCTAATAAACAATGACAATTAAACCTTTGTCAAAACGGGGAGGCTATCATTTAAGCCTGTAAACTGAATAAACCATTCTTACATTATAAAAGGTTATTCGAGTGTTTCAACATTTGTGAATACTCTTTTAATATAAAATATATAAATGTTACATAAAATTAAACTCTTAGTACTAGGTATGTTTAAGTGTTATTAAGTAGTTATCGCTAGTCATATGATGTTTTACACTAGTTTATATACTATTTTAAATTGTACACATATATTTGTTTGAAAATTTAAAAGACACTATTATTGTTAGACATGTAATTTAAATTACTAAAATTTTATGTCCAGAAGTGTATTTAAGCTTTATTCCGACTGGTGGTGTATTGGAGTACATTAGGGTGTATTGGGGGTGTTTTTTTGGACCCTGTGCATGGAGCACTTTTGTGCTTAATTCGGGGAAATATCGAACGTTTGTGTTCATGCTATTCTCAAACACATTAACCGTCATTATATACCAGAATGGCTTTAAAAAGTGTTGGTAATGTATGTTCATTATGCATTAAACAAAAACGAGAAATCGCATTTAAGGTCAGATTGCCACAAGTTAAAATGTCATTGCAATAAAAATGAAATGTCCCAATTTGTACGTGAAGAACTAAAGCATATATTATTGTAACCACCGCATACATCGATACTTTAATTGTAAACATTGTTTTAAGAAAATCGTATCCTCGTATGACTAAGTATTTACGGTACTTCGACGTGTTTTAGAAAGTTGAGTTTTAAGATACGCACACTTGTATATTAAATATAATACAGTCTTTAGATAATGCTATTTTTTCAAAATTAACAAAGACTCTTTTGCCTCTTCTCATTTAACATGATGGATGCAAGTTTTATGTATTCAGTCCATTTGAAGAAAACAAATTGTTAGATGAAATATTGTGAAAACTGCGAGTTCCGCCAAAAAAAAACTGATTTCACTAATCAAACTTTTGTACTTTTAACCATAATGGTGGTCTACGTGCTTTAGGATATACTTGCATATCATTCTAGTTAAATGTGAGATCCATTTTGCAGGTACAAGGATCAGCTGGGAGTGGTGATTGGCAACACCAATATTCTCATCAGAGCTCTGCCCTTGACCGGCAGAAAGTAAGCCTGCATCAAAAGTCAGACCTTGTAGTTTGATAGATTGATTTTGTATCTCAAGTTATCAAGTAAACATAGTATCTTTGAATGAGCAATGACGACGTTATTGTTTGAAAGGAACGGTTCTTTTAACTTTTATAGCATTGTAATCTAGATGGTATAAATTAAATTTCTGAATCTGTTTGTGATCACACTGTTTTTGAACATTTTAAAGGAGGGATAGGATAGATTCCTACCAAATTCTTGAAATTAAGTTAAACCGTGTTAAGGAGAAAGCTATAAAGAACACATTATTAAGTTTTGCTGCATGTTTGGAAATAAGAACAATTAAATTCTGAATTACTTTTTATGTCATTTGTAGCAAAGTCAAACATTATTTGACAAATATCGATACACGATATTAAAGTTTATTCATGCAATTGCTAATATTGAAAGTAAATATTCCCATGGTATACTTACAGTTACATATTGTCATCAAATGGAAATGTCACCATGGAGAAGCAGTTCGGAAACCAGTCTGTTGCATTTGCTTTACAAGCAACAGTGAAGGTGGGAACAGTGCTTGTTTCTCTTTCAAGAATTAAAAAAATAAGTATAATTAGAAGGAACTATAATTACTGACTTGCTGTATATACTTCTTAAGGCATGCTAACTATTATACAGCTTGGACGAAATTGTCATTTATAACTCCAACAGTTTTCTGGAAAACTTACTGCTTCTAAATAAATGCGCACATGTGCTTTACATGTTTGCACATTCAGTGCAAGTATTTGTCATCACCTTTTGTGCGACGCTTGATGTGCGTCATCCGTGTACTGTCGTCAACATTTATCTGTGAAACACTCTATAGGACTTATTAATTGCGCAATCTTCATTAAACTTGGTCCGAACAATGATCTTCATTATATTTTGGCCATGTTTAGAACTGGGTCAGCTGGGATAAAGACTTGGTTAAATTAATCAAAAAGCTTTGCATATTTTACAAGTCAAAATGTTTCACAATCATAATGAAACTTGCTCAGAACATTTGTTAAGCCGAGTTCAACACATGTTCCGGTCCGTTGGAAAAGATGGCTACCAGGGGGCATGGTAGTTTGCCTTATATGGCTAAAGTGTAACCTCGTGAATACTCTAGAAATACTTGTTTAGACCAATATGTGTACAAGTTGCTTTAAATGTGTATTTATACCACGAAAAATCTCTGATGAGTTCTAATATGGTTCCGGTCTGTTGGAAAACATGACCGCATGGGGTCGGGTTGTTTTATAGCTAACCTTGTGAACATTCTAGAAGTCACATTTCTGTGAAATCTGCATGAAACCTCCTCAAACTTGTGTACTTATGATATATTTGCCGACTTCGAAAATAGTTCCTGTCCATTTAAAAACATTGTCACCAGGTGGCGGAGAGCATATAAAGCTTGTGTTTTGAACTTCTCGTTAACTTCTGTGTGGATCTCGCTTAAACTTTCAAAGTTGAATGACCTCAATTTGTGGATGATCGTAAAGAAATTAATATTGGCTAGGGCTTGTTTTGGCTAAAATATGACCCTTTTTTTTTTTTTTTCCANTTTTTTTTTTTTTTTCCAATACATATTATACAGTCCACTGAAGCTTGTGTTTTGAACACTTCTTTAACTATTGGAAAGATTTAGCTCAAGCGTTCACAATTTTATGGTTTAATGTTTAGTTGATACTAAAGTCAGGAATTAAAGACGAGTTTTTGAAGACGTATGCTTTTTGGTATGTGTGTTGCCATTAAAGAATGTATTGTACGTGTAATTCATTCCTCTTGAATTGCAGAGTGGTTCTTGCGTTAAGTGTCATAGTTGAATGACCTATTAATGTAGATGGTATTAAATCATGGAGTTTCGGATGTGACAAGTTTTGGCAGAATTATGGCCCTCCGGCTGTTTTTTGAGTGTATGTAGAATATATTGTTCCCTGGCTCTTGTGTTGTCAACTTTTCGTTATTTAGTGATCGGATCTTCTTAAAACTCAAAATTGAATGACCTTGACGTGAAGATAATTCGAAAGAAAGGAATTTAAGCTGCAACTAGTTACGACAAGATTATGGCCCTTTTTTTCTGGTGCTTTAATATATAATTTATAGTCCCAAATTGTATTCATGTATGTTCAACTTCTCTTTAATTTCAGTTTGGATCTTACTCAAGCGTTCACAGTTAAATGGCCTTAATTATGCCCCCTTCGAAGAAGAAGGGGAATATAGTTTTTCTGGATGTAGGTCGGTCGGTCGGTCGATCGGTCTGTCGGTCTGTGGGTCTGTCGGTCTGTCGGTCGGTCTGTCTGTCTGTTTGTCGGTAGACCAGTTCGTTTCCGATCAATAACTTGTGAACGGATTCACCGATTGGCTTAATACTTCCCATGTGCATTTGCCTTAGACAGTAGATGACCCCTTTTGAAATTGGGATCACTAGGTCAAAGGTCAAGGTCACTGTCACAATAAGTGTAAAAATCGTTTGCGATCAATAACTTGTCAACGAAGTGACCGATTGGCTTGATACTTCACATGGACATTGGCCTTGGACTGTAGATGACCCTATTGTATTTGGGGCACTGGGCCAAAGGTCAAGGTCACTGTACAATAATTGTGAAAATTGTTTCCGATCGATAACTCGTCAACCAATTGACCGATTGACTTTGATACTTCAAATGTGCATTTGCCTTGGAGAGTAGTTTACTCCGTTTGAAATTCGAGTCATTTGGTCAAAGGTCAAGGTCACTGTCACAATAAGTGTGAAAATTGTTTCCGATCAATAACTCGTCAAAGAATTGACCGATTGGTTTGATACTTCACATGTGCATTGTCCTTGGACTGTAGATGACCCTTATTGAAATTATTGTCACTAGTTCAAAGGTCAAGGTCACTGTGTAAGTTCAAAAATGGTTTTAGGTAACAAAAACAACAAGAAGCCACGTTTATTTCATAATAATCACAAACTTCTCAGAGCTGTTAAGATTCTTTTGGTCTCCTGTAAGCGACCTGGGGCCGTTTGCTCTGTTGTTAAAAAAAGCAATTTGTTATTTATCTGAATCTTAGTTCTGTATCATTGCTGATTATGAAAACATACTTTCGAAAAGTAATTAAAAGCATTATTTAACTTGTAATTTGCCATCATTTAAGCATATAAGGAATTTAATCGTATATAATATGTTTCTTGCATGCATCCATTTCACGTTTTATTTATATTGGGTGATATATATTTATTTTTACATTTTTATGTCCCCTTCTTCGAAGAAGAGGGGGTATATTGTTTTTGGCCTGTTTGTCTGTCATTCTGTCTGTCTCAAAACTTTAACCTTGGTTAAAGTTTGATAACTTTTGCAATATTGAAGTTCTTCATATTTGGCATGCATGTGTATCATCCTTCAAGGTCAACGGTCAAATATTATTGTATGTGTCTGTCCCAAAACTTCAACCTTGGTTAAAGTTTGGTCATAACTTTTCAATATTGAAGATAGCAACTTCATATTTGGCATGCATGTGTATCTCATAGAGCTGCACACTTTGAGTGATTAAAAAGTTCAAGGTCAAGGTCATCCTTCAAGGTCAAAGGTCAAAAAAGGGGGCATTGTGATTCTGACAAACACAGCTCTTGTTTTGTATATGCCTTATAGAAATAAACTACATTCTTGAACTATTCTTTGGGATTTGGTTGTAACAAAACGTGTGGAGGGTGGACGTTGTGTTCCTAAGTAAAGATATGAGCCTCGCTCTAAAAAAATGTGGTTTAACGCATTTGCGTAAAGTGTCGTCGCAGATTAGCCTGTGCAACACAGGCTAATCAGGGACGACATTTTCATCTTTTAAAGTTTTTTTTGTGTTAAGGCGGAAAGTGTCGCCCGAGAGAAGCCTGTGTAGTCCGCCTAAACAAAAAAAACACTTTAAAACCGAAAGGGTGGTCTCTGATTAGCCTGTGCGGATTTCATAGGCTAATATGTAACAACACATAACACACATGCATTTAACCATGTTTTCTCGGAGCAAGGCCCATACCTAAAAAGCGGAAGAAATTGATCTAAAACAAACTTTGTTACAGGACTTGGCGGTGCACGACTCGAGTTTCTGCCATTTCACGTCGCTGACTGACTACCTGCCCGCGGGCTGTCAGGTGTTCATGCTGGACTGGCCCCACTATGGTTGCCAGGGAGAGGTGCTAGACACCGACCTCCAGACTGAGTTGGTCCGAATCAACCTGTCAATCATCGAGGAACCCAAAATCAGGGACGTGCTAAACAACCAGTCGGATTGTGCCAATAGTGTTTGTGCTGTTTATGTGATATGAGCCTCGTTCTGGGAAAACCTGGCTTAAGTCAGGTTTTAAAGTGTCGTCCGCACGCGCTAATCAGGGACAACACTTTTCGCCTAGACTGGATTTTTGTTTAAAAGAGGCTTCCTTAAAATAAAATAAAAATATAAAAGCGGAAAGTGTCGAACTGATTAGCCTGTGCATACTGCACAGGGTAATCTGGTATGACTTCTTACGCACATGCATTTTACCAGTTTTCCCAGAACACGGCTCATATGGTTAAAAATAAAACTATTTTGGACACATGGCTGCCCTTATTCTTTCCATACTTATTGGGAACATTACATAAGATTTATCTAATATTCTATTGACCCACCGCAAATTTTAGGGTCCATTTGCTAGTAATCCCCTTCTAATTGCATCCCTGGATGATTTGAGTTGAATAACGCAAAATGTCTTATATAATTGTATGTACAGCACACATTGTGTAAATGGTCTAAGATGATGATGTATTCTTAATACTGTCATCTGAACCCTTTTTTTATTTGGTCACATTGGTAAAAGAGTGTATGATGTGATTATTTTTTGCTCTGCAAATATTCAGTTATTCTGCTCAGGTTACGATATATACATGTACCTTTAAATGCCGTTTAAGGATAATGGCTTTAAGTTTTTTCCATATTTACTGCATGTATAGTTTGACTGTTTGGTTGCTTTGCAAAGCCACTACCTAAGAACTTTGATGACCCAAATTTAAAAAAATGATTTTGTAGAAGTAAATAAGCTGCGATTTGATAAAACAAGGCTACATGTATTTGCAAAAAGTGTCGTCCCAGATAAGGCTGTGCAGTGCACACAGGCAAATCAAGGACAACACATTCTACTTTATGGTATTTTCGTATGAAGAACATCTCTTCTCAGCAAAAATCCAGTTTAGGCAGAAAGTGTATTCCCTATTTACCTGTGGACTGCAAAGGCTTATCTGGGACGACACTTTATGCACATGCATGAAACCCTGTTTTCCCAGAGCGAGGCTCAAATGTGTTTTTCTACTGCAAAATTGTTGTCTAAAATATATTCAAATTTGTATAACATGTATAATAAACTGGAATAGGAGCTTGCCACATTTCTTTATGTGTATTCCCATAGGACCATGATGAGCAGTACTACCAAGGGTATGAGCTGGCCCAGAGACTAGACATTCATGGCTACCTGTTTTCTCTAATCACTGGCTCTTTATTCATCACCGCTGGGACAGCAGCGGGAGCAAGTCAACAGCAAAACCCACACAAGTGAGTAATAACCTTTTTCAACTCAGATACGAATTTGTAGTCCCTTATAAATTCAAATTAAATTTAAGACCTTTTATACTAGATTCAAGTTTTAAAGGTTTCATTTCGTACCCTAAGATACTGATGAGCAGAAAACAGCATAAAATCTGAGCAGTCTGCGAGTTAATTGCAGGCCGTTCTGGTTGTATGCTGGTTGTGTATAGCCATTTTCAGTTGCTTCCGAGCAGAAAGCATTACGATTTCAAAGTGTCTCATATAGCATATATCAGCATATGTGAACAGATGGCTGATAAGAGGTTCTGCCTCTCAACAGATAATTGTCATGTGAAAGCAAAAATGACCTAACAAATAATTACAAAGAAGACTAATATGGCCGTTTGCCTCTCAGTAGATAATATTGCCTTCCACGTTCATCTGTGGTTATGAGTATATACCATGCATCTGTTTATTTTCCAGAAAAGAGTAGCTTAGTAAAATGGGCCCAATGTTTGTTATAATTAGGACCCAATTAATTAAAAATCTACTGTATGTTTGTTTTTGGTTAAAAACAGCAACTGGTCTCGAATTCTTTAGTTTGAATAGCAATAATTGAATTTGGAAATTATTTAATCCCTGTTGACGATTCAAATTTCAACTAAATATTGTTATTAACCAGACTGTTCAGGAAGTTAAAATACCTGTATATTGAATTGGGGTATGGGGGATGGCATGCAGGCATCGAACACATGGTTTCCGTTCAATGTATTTTTCATTTAATTATCTGAAAGAAACTTTGGATATAGCAAGCTTGCATGGAGACCTAACTTGGTATTGCATTTGGGGCCAGTCGGGTCAAAATCAAGGTCACCGTTCTAAAAATAGGAAAACGGTTTCCACTTAATAACCTGAGAATATTGTTGTGTTATACTGTGTTTGAAGCTTGCATGCCGGCCTAGATATGGATTCCATTTGCGGCCAGGCAGAGTCAGGTCAATGTCAGGGTTTGATAGAATACGTGTTTCTGCTCGATAACTTAAGTTTGTAAGTATCTGACATGCAAACCCTGCTTGGGATTGCACAATAATTTAAGAAAAAGTAAATTAAACAGTAAGGCATTGAAAACCTGGTTTTCTGATATTGCCATGTTTCTTGTTTTTTTTTCTATAGACTAGTTCAGTCTGATAGTAAATAATCAGTTTTCTCCACTTCCCATCATATTGTAAGCCCAGTTATTTAACATTTTAACTGATGTATAAGTCTACCATGATTTAAGTTTTGATACAACTTTGCATATTTCTGTTTCATTATTGCATAAACTTTGCCGTGAAAGCTAAAATCTATATAACTAGTTATTACTTTGTGCTGATTATGGACAGTGATAAATTTACCAAGCATTATAAAATCTTAGTGCATGAGGCAAGTAACCATGGTAATCCACAGTAAACTTTATAAACAACTGGGCCTGGTAACTGGTATATAATTGACCATGACCTTTGATGTGATCATTCATAAAACACCTATAGTTTTTGTGTCACTTATACATATTGTACATATTGCATTCAACACTCCAATTAAAGAAACCATATTGGCTGCTATTGTTTTCTGTTTCCGTATCATACAAGTAGCTAGACTACTTTTTAAATCAATACAAATGCTTGGCCAGATGCGGCAATTATCGTTTTTACATTGAGAATATTACACGAGTGTGGTGTTTTGAAAACTTGTATGATCAGTCTTGTAGTTTGTGTCACGTTGCGTGAGTGTGCTACGATTTCACAAAACGAACTTGACAAAAACTGTTTTTCAGGACAGAATACTGGCATGTTTATTTACATACCCGTCTCTCTTGCACCTCTTCAGGGTAAATGTGGGTTTGCACTTGAAGTCAACAAAACTCCAGAAGGAGGTACCAGGCTTCACGAAGCTTGCAGAGGGGAACCAGTGGTTATACTCCAAAAAATGTGTTCACATTCTCAAGGAGTACATAGAGAAGTGAGTAAAACCACGATTTGACTTAAGTGCATAATCATCCAACAGAAGATTGCTCATCGAATAAATTTGTGTTTGACTGGATTTTTGTTAATGCACTTTAAATAAATTCGAGTTTGTCTGGAATTAAAACAAACATTTCCATCTTAACCAGTTATATTGCTGTTTTCTTCTTAAGAATCTCAGCTAATTTTACTTTCTCTTTTATAATTTGTTATAAAAGCAATATGCCATATATAGGTACAAGAAAAAGACTGTTATTTCTGCCACTTTTTAAATCGTGACAAGTTTTGGTGAACCCTTTCAGAGAAATGAAGGGCAGTGGTATGTGGGTTTTGTTTTCATACGTCATAGGGACTGGCCTGTCGGTTCGTTCGTTTTTCCGTCGGTTCATCTGTCCGTTTGCACGAGATTAACCCAAAATGCCAGGTTTTGTCTAAAATCAATACATCTTGCTTCAAAGCTTTTATACCTGTTTACATGTTGTCTTTGAACATTTTCATGTCAACCATATCACCTGACCTCATTTTGACTTAAACATTGGACTAATTCCAATGGACCAATGAATTAATACTGACAAGGCTTCCATGTGAGACATTTGCTTTTATTGAACACAGCATTTTGTTTCCCCCTGGTACATGCTTTGTTACAAGCTGAAAATTAATTTGACATTTCCTGCAGTAAGAAGCACAAGGAACAGTTGCACAACTAATTATATGAGTAGGACCATATCTGTTGCTTTTTATGTGGAAACACCCATAAAGTTAATACAAACAATTGAATATGTCTTTTTCCAGATTTCCTGAAATGTTTGAGTTTTTATCCAAGTCCGACCCAAAAGGAAACGATAACTTCAACGAGTCCCAAGTGATACCTAACCGTTGGTAAATGTTTTATGCATTAGTCTGCAGTCTGTTATGAAATACCTGATGTCTGTACATGTTATATTTAAAAAAAATACCACAGTATTTAATATTACAAAATATCCAATACAACATAAAACATTATGTTAATAAAATGGCTCTTATTGATGCTATGACTAAAAATTAGCTTTAAACGGCGTACAATCCAACAAAAACAAAATTTGCCTATGCACATGTAACTACAGGCTGATAAAACTAATACATAAATATAATAATATACATTGGAAAAGGTCAAACATCCTTTTCTTTTGCCCATAAGTATGTGAGACAACCTTTAACATTGTGAGATACAACACGGTGTATCCGTTTAATCACTTTATACAAAACTATTGGTAATTGTTAAAAAAAACAGCATCATCGTCCATGGAGCGTTAATAACCTGTTAATGCATCAAAATAATATGATACTGTTTACATAATAATCCCCGCCAAAGGATATAGATTAAGCTGTCATTCTGCCCGTCCATCAGTTCGTCCGCCTGTCACAAAACTTTTCAGGGCTAGATCTCAGAAACTATATAGGATATTAACATGAAACTGCATGGGTGTATAGATATATAATGAGGAAAAGTGCCATGCACAAGAACCATAACCATTCTCTTTCTTAAATAAGAGTTATTTATCATTGTTGTTTTTGTATAATGTATCTTTTTAGAGCTATGTCTCAGATAAGATACAAGATTTCAACATGAAACTTCATTGGTGTGTAGAAATCAATGGGAAGAGGTGCCATGAACAAGAAACCATAACCCTACACTTTCTTAAAAAAGAGTTATTGCCCTTTGCTGTTTTTGTATGATATACCTTTTCAGGGCTATATCTCAGATACGCCACAATATTTCAACATGAAACTTCATGGGTGTATAGATATCAATGAGGTGAATTGCAATGCAATAAAAACAATTAGACTTAATTATTTTTCATTAGGATTATACCATATATCAAGGGTTTTGCACCCATCCATAAACAAACTTTATTTGGCAAGGGGGGTTTCGATTCACGAACTTGCTTGTGTGAAACATGTTTTGTCATGTACAGCACCTACAAACTGGAGGATGTCCAGAAGTACATTAAGGGGCTGGCATGCACGAACGTTAAGTCACAGAAGAAAGGGACCGACATCGTCTCTGAGATGGTCCTACTCTCACTGCAGCAGGAGACGGACAAGATTGTGGTGAGGAAATTACTGGGCTTTATCTTATGCTTACCGGTGGTTTATAGAAAAATATCGGTGAATTAAAACTCATAATTCACTGTTTTAAACATTGAGAATTAACGATAATTTTCATTGGTTAACTGGAACTATTTTGCACAAAAATACAAAAATAATCATTTGTAAGCATACAATAAAAAGAAAATTTGTTGGATTTGGTGGAATATTGATTTTTATTCATTTGTGATCATTGAAGAAATATTAAGTATCCTCTTCTTTCTTGTTAGAAAATGTTATAATTGCGAAGCTTTCATTCCTTTGCATGGAACTTTTAGTGAAGTTAACAGCATCGTCATTATTGCGTGTTGTTGTTAAAACTTTGAAATTGAATATAATTTAGAAACTGGTTTATGAAGCATTCATCTCACTCTTATCCGATCTTCAGACAGGGCTTTGCTTATAAAACTATTAATTGTAGCTATTTTGGATTGAAAGCCGAAAGTCTTATGGAGACACTATTGATTTCTTCTGTTCTTTGCGACTTTCTGACATTGGAAATGTCTCATGAATGCTTTATGGGTGAGAATTGAACCAAGAACCCAACTATTGCATGGTGGGTAAAATATCCACCATAACATTTTAAATTGGGCATTTTATGATGCAAAATGCTTGAAAACATAGTAAACATATTTTAAAAACCCCAACAACAACATGTGTGTAAAATGTTAGTTTAGAGTGTTATATTATTGGAATTCATAACATGAGCTTTTTCTTGGTAGAACTGCGCAGATATTATTTTAAAACTGATACAAATTTACTTTATGAAGCTATCCTTAATTCTTTATTTTGGTGGTAAATTTGCAGAAGATAAACAGAAAACCCCTGAATTGGATGGAAATGCAAGTGGAGCCTCACCTTCTGTATCGGGTAAGTTTAGATATCTAAATTCAATCATCACCTTCTGTAATGGGTAGTTAAGATATCTAGACTCAAGCCTCATCTTCTATATCGGGTAAGTTTGGATATCTAGACTCAAGCCTCATCTTCTGTATCGGGTAAGTTTAGATATCTGGACTCAAGCCTCATCTTCTGTATCTGGTAAGTTTAGATATCTAAACTCAAGCCTTATCTTCTGTATCGGGTAAGTTTAGATATCTAGACTAAGCCTCATCTGCTGTATCGGGTAAGTTTAGATATCTAGACTAAGCCTCATCTGCTGTATCGGGTAAGTTTAGATATCTAGACTCAAGCCTCATCTTCTGTATCTGGTAAGTTTAGATATCTAATCTCAAGCCCCATCTTCTGTATCGGGTAAGTTTAGATATCTAAACTCAAGCCTCATCTTCTGTATCGGGTAAGTTTGGATATGTAGACTCAAGCCTCATCTTCTGTTTCGGATAAGTTTAGATACCTTGACTCAAGTCTCATCTTCTGTATCGGATAAGTTTAGATATGTAGACTCAAGCCTCATCTTCTGTTTCGGATAAGTTTAGATATCTTGACTCAAGNAAACCTTACCTTCTGTATCAGGTAAGTTTAGATATCCAGACTCAAGCCTTGACCTTCTGTATCAGGTTAGTTTAGATATCTAGACTCAAGCATCACCTTCTTTATCTGGTAAGTTTAGATATCTAAACTCAAACCTTATCTTCTGTATCAGGTAAGTTTAGATATCCAGACTCAAGCCTCACCTTCTGTATCAGGTAAGTTTAGATATCTAAACTCAAACCTTATCTTCTGTATCAGGTAAGTTTAGATATCCAGACTCAAGCCTTGACCTTCTGTATCAGGTAAGTTTAGATATCTAGACTCAAGCCTCATCTTCTGTATCGGATACGTTTGGATATGCAGACTCAAGCCTCATCTTCTGTTTCGGGTAAGTTTAGATATCTAGACTCAAGCCTCATCTTCATATCGGATACGTTTGGATATGCAGACTCAAGCCTCATCTTCTGTTTCGGATAAGTTTAGTTATCTTGACTCAAGCCTCATCTGCTGTATCGGGTAGGTTTAGATATCTAGACTCAAGCCTCATCTTCTGTATCGGATTAGTTTAGATATCTAGACTAAAGCCTCATTTTCTGTATCGGGTAAGTAAAGATATCTATACTCAAGCCACATCTTCTGTATCGGGTAAGTTAAGATATCTAGATTTAAGCCTCATTTTCTGAATCGGGTAAGTTTAGATATCTAGAGTTTTGTAGTGAATAACAACCAAAATAAGATATTTATAGCGCAAATGATGTCCAAATGATAAAGTTATTGTATTGAAATTTGGCATGCATTTACACGTACCCTCTGGAAGATGTGTTATTTGGCTGCTTATTTAAGTTAATTATTTAAGTATGAATATTATTAAAGTATTAATTAAGTCTATAACAATAACAGAAGGTATTCATGTTACGGGTGTGCATTTGGGATCATTGCTACACATCGTTGAAGCCTACTTTGCTTGTGTTGTCCTAAGAATCAATTAAGACATGGCAACTGTTAAAATAATTGTCTTGTTAATTGATTTCGTTATCAAACCCCTCATACAAGAAAATTGCCTGGAATAATTTTAAAATGTGTTTTGTAGTTGCTCAAACTTCCGGGTTTATTCACTCTATAATAATTTTCTATAACAAATATCCAAATAAGAATTTCTGATTCAATATTTGGTCAGTTTGTAAATATTCATTCCCATCCCTAACATTTTGGTCATGGTTCTTTCAACACTTTGTGTTTAAAGGATGTGTGTTTTCTCAGAAAATCATGGGACCCACCAATTATTTAAGGGGCCATTGGTTAGCGGGCCTTTACTGATTTCCATCCCATTTTATTGTCATATCAGTTAGCTGTAGTAATAGGTTAATAAAAATCACTTAAAATTGACTGTTGCTTTATAAAATAGCCTCAGCTATTCAAACATGAATCCTCCTCGCATCTTTTGTAGCCAATTATCACAAGTGGAGCACAGATTTCCGACTCCATTTAGAGGTCAAAGGTCAATTTTCATGTTTCAGCCATAACTTTGCCGTGTTATTATTTAAATGAGTGGAGTTTTGAGACAAAAGTGGAATGAGGTCGCATTCTTGCCCTATGGGTGCATGTCATATTAAAAATTAATTGCATCAGACAGGAACTAGTTTACCACCAGTCTTTTTATCAAATAAGTTTATGACTATTATATTGATAATATAGAGTCAAAGTTTATAGATTGGGTTATTTTTAGCGTCGGCTATTAAAAAGGGAATCCTCCTCACATATGTTGTAGCCAATGATTACAAGTGGAGCGCTGATTCCCGACTTGAGCGCCACCTACAAGCTGTTTGACCGGGTCGTTAACACGCGCCAGGAATGTGCAGTACCGTTTGGACTCCGGGGTACGGTTGTGGGTATTCATCCAGCGGAGGTCGAAGTGAACACGATATACAAAGTGCTGTTTGACAAAGACTTTGCTGGTGGCATCGCTATCAGGTATTTTGCTCTAGTACTTTTTTAAACATTTAAAACCTGTCTTTTACAAATTCCTACCATCACATTATTTAATAATTAGAATGACATTAAGGCCATCACTAAAAAGGTCTTTGTTTGCCATTACCGCCCGCCCTGATGAAAAAGTTTTGACTCAAAAGTTTGTTTTTGTTAAATGGAACTGGTTTTGTTTTTTTATTCCATTTTTGTTTGGGATGAATGAATAAGTTAATTGTTTTGTCTAGATGCTTGCTTGTAATAGGCCAATATGGTAATGCAGGCGTCTTTGTGTCTTAGACAATCCTGTTATGAAGAGCTTATCATAATGATCAGCGTACATTTAATGTCCAGAGGCATCCTGATCGAAAAAGAGAATTAGGGTAGATACAATTTATATTTTTGTGAAAAAAAATATACAGTTTTGCTTCAATGTATATTGGATGGATTTTTTACGCATGAGTGGGACACATATTTTTTTTGCTCACTTGAGCTTAACATGCTCATGGTGAGCTATTGTGATTGCCTTTTGTCCGCCGTGCGTCGTCAGTCGTGGGTCGTCAATCATCCATTGTCAACATTTACCTTGTTAACACTTTAGAGGCCACATATATTCTCCAATCTTCATGATACTTGGTCAGAACATGTGCCTCAATAATGTCTTGGACAAGTTTGAAAATGGTTCCGGTTGGTTGAAAAACATGGCTGCCAGGGGGCGTGGCAGTTTTCCTTATATGGCTATTGTAAAAACTGTTAACACTCTAGAGGTCACATTTGTTGTCCAATATTCATGAAACTTGGTCAGAACATGTGCTCCAATACTATCTTGAAGAGTTCGAAAAGGTTTCGGTTGGATGAAAAACATGGCCGCCAGGGGGCGGGGCAGTTTTCCTTATATGGATTTACTGTATAGTACAACCTTGTTTACACTCTAGAAGTCATATTTATTGTCCAATCTTCATGAAACTTAGCCAGAACATTTGATCTAATAATATCTTGGATGAGTTCGAAAATGGTTCTGGTCTGTTGAAAAACATGGCCGCCAGAGGGCGGGGAAGTTTTCCTTATATGGCTTTAGTAAAACCTGGTTAACACTCTAGAAGTCACATTTTTTATCCAATGCTCATGACACTTAGTCAGAATATTTGTACTAATGATATCTGGACTGAATATGAAAATGGTTGAGATACGTTGAAAAACATGGCCGCAAGGGGTCGTGGCATTTTGTCCTAATATGGCTATATAGTACAACCTTGTTAACACTCTCGAGGTCACATTTATTATCCAATCTTAATGAAACTTAATCAGAACATTTGTTCTTACAATAGCTGGTTGCGTTTGAAAATAGTTATGGTTTGTTGAAAAACGTGGCCGCCGGGGGGAGAGCAGATCAGTTGCCCTTATATGGCTATAGTGAAAACTTGTTGACGCTTTATTAGCCACATTTATTGGCCAATCTTTATTAAACTTGCACAGTAAATTTGTCCCAATCAAATCGTGGCATAGATTGAAACTGGGTCATATGAGCTCAAAAACTAGGTCACTATGTCAAATATTAGAAAACATGTTAAAAGTCAATTTTTTGGTCCAATCTTCATGAATCAGCTTGCATTTTTTTCAGAATAGTCTACTTCCTTTCGCTCTTAGGTTAGCGCCTTAGGGCCCATGCCCCTCTTATTTAAGATAAATCTGTAACATGTAAATTGCACTCAACAGATTTCAAATTAATATAGGGGCTTACAGTTTTTAGCTCGGCTGTTTTCAAAGAAAACCCGAGGTATTGTCATAGCCAGCTCGTCCGTCGTCCGCGTCGTCCGAAAACTTTAACATTGGCCATAACTTTTGCAATATTGAAGATAGCAACTTGATATTTGGCATGCATTTGTATCTCATAAAGCTGCACATTTGCAGTGGTGAGAGGTCAAGGTCTAGGTCATCATTCAAAATCAAAGGTAAAAAAAAAACAACTGCACCCACAGCCGAGCGTTGGCACCCGCTATGCGGTGCTCTTTTTATGATTTTTGTTCAAAATTAAATAATATCAAATGCAATGTCTTTGTTATATAAAGACAAATATTTGGCCACCTACCTACCAATTATCAGCAACCCTGGATAGACATTGGCAAACAAACACATTTTTAAGGTTAGCCTTATACAAATTTATTGAGTATTTAAATACATGT
This sequence comes from Dreissena rostriformis, assembly GCA_007657795.1. Classification (NCBI taxonomy): domain Eukaryota; kingdom Metazoa; phylum Mollusca; class Bivalvia; order Myida; family Dreissenidae; genus Dreissena; species Dreissena rostriformis. Next base: position 169,490 of record VMBQ01000952.1, on the reverse strand, counting down.
CACAAGTTTGCTCAAGTTGTGAGTGTTAAATAATTATAAAAAAAATAAATAAAAATGATTTGTATGCCCCCGGTAGGGTGGCGTATAGCAGTTGAAATTTCAGTCCGTCTATCAGTCTGTGATTCCGTCCGAAAACTTTAACATTGGCCATAACTTTTGCAATAATGAAAATAGCAACTTGATATTTGGCATGCATGTGTGTCTTATAGAGCTGCACATTTTGAGTGCTGAAAGGTCAAAGTCAAGGTCATCCTTCAAGGTCAAAGGTCAAAAAATAAAATCCAAGGGAAGTAAAAAGCTTTAAAGGGAGATAATTTCTTTATATCATTGGGCAGGTTCAGATCATTTTCACAAGGGAAGTTATACTTTTTTAAGGGATATTATCAAACATTTTTTTTATTCAAACCAGCGCAGTAGTGGGCATTGTGTTTCTAACTAACACATGTCTTGTTTCTATTTAAGTTTTATTTTCTGAAAATAATCATTACTTGCATGATGCATTAATAAGTTGAACCATTTGATGTTTTTACACGTTACTAGCAATATGTTTATGGTATAATGAAACATTCACTCTGTTAAAATGACAGGAACTCTTCTGAACGATGCTACAGAATGCCACCGTCTGCCCTTCTGAATCTTGAACATGGCAAGCGCAAGAATGGTTTCAAAGCAGACAAATTCCCAGAGGCCATGGCCCAGAGTGCATACGGAAAACACAGGAATGTGAGCCAAGATTTGTCGAATGCCGATGCCAGTGGAAGTCGTTCTCAGGACCAAGTCAAAACTCAGCACATGCAGCTGGGCGGTTCAGGATTCCACAACAACAGGGGAGATTACAATGACTGTCATAAAGGTCAAGGCTTTGGCAGTAGTGGCCAGTCCCAGGGAGGGTATCACCAGTCGGACAGCAGAGCAAATGGCCAGAGACAGGATTCTGGGCCCCGAAACAAGGTGCGTCAATGTATTTGGGTATTATATTTTATGTAAGTACTCAACTACACATTATTTACTGTCATTGATTTGTTCTTCATGTTTTAATAATTTGTGTCCTGCATTATTTTCAGGGGTGTGATTTATTCTCCTTACAGCAGATCTTCTTCCTTTTAATGTTGAACTAATTTTATAAATAGTTATTATCCCAAGCCAAAGGCAGAGGGATATAGAATTGGCATTGACCGTCCGTCCTTCCATCTGTCAAAAATTGTGAAATTGACGGGGTATATCGATAAAAACGAATTTGCTTGTTTTTACTGGATCTATGTGCATACGAGGAGTGCAGTTGAACCCTGTAAAGGGGCTACGGCATTTTACTCCCCTGACGTTGTTCTTTAATCACACCCCTGATAATTAAGGTACATGTTCAAACTTTTGTCCACATTAAGTATATTTATATACATTTGCTAAAACTTAACAGCTGTATAGTTTTTTACGCTCAGTTTTGGTGAGTCCAAGGTTCACATGTCAATACTTGATGTTACTTAGATGTCAGATGACTTGTTGTGTAACCCTATTGTGTGTTCAATTGAAGTATGGAGATGGAGGTATGGGGTATGGTGGCGGTAGTTTCCGTGGAGGCCGAGGGGGTGGCCGCGGGGGCTTCAACCAAGACCCTGGCCGAGGAATGGGAGGCCCTGGCGGCTTTGATGGGAGAAACTCCCAGAAACGGACAACATTCTCTGTGCCTGCTGACAAGTGTGGACTCGTTATTGGCAAAGGTTCAAGCTCATGTACTATTGTTTATGCACATTCGTCAAGCAGAATCTACTGCTGTTTGTTTATCGAAATAAATTGATAACACTTAAGTTTTGTTGGTACAATTCAAATTCCATGTTCTCACTTTTGTGTTAATAGGACACACAATTCCTATACTCGATTAAACTGTTTTTTCTAGGTGGAGAGACCATTTATAACATCAAGAGCATGACTGGAGCCAACGTTGAGCTGCAGACGAACCCCGGCCCCAACCCCAATGAGAAGGTATTCAACATCCGAGGTGAACCGGGTCAGATCCAGCATGCCATCCAGATGATCTGTGAGAAGGCCAGACTTCACTATGTGAGTCTCTAGGATATTATGAAGTGTTGATTATCCAGGGGTGTCGAAGTATGTATACTTTTCACAAGTTAATTTCAAAATTCAGCTTGTCCACTAACGAATATTGCCGTAGTTTTATTCAACAATCAATACGGCTACGTTTTCTAGCTGTAGTGACGGTGTGTATGTAGCTGCCAGCTTAATTTGCATGCTTTTGATTGAGATACAGGATTTTACATTAAACACATTAGCCAGTTATAACGAAATCATGTAGAATAATCAAAATAAATCAGTCCAATCAAGATTACTGGGTACGAAATGATTTTGTTCCCACTAAAGAAAAACTAGTTTTACTGACAAAAAGCGACTCATTCAATGTTGCAGGTATCGTTTATGTGAATTCCACACCAGAGTTCTGTAAGGTAGCTTATCAAAATCAAGGATTGAGATAAATTATCTGAAATAAATGTAAATAATGTGAAACAGATGTATAAATATCCTTTAGGAAGTTTGAGCAAATAGATGAACGCTAGACAGTTTTACCAAGTAGATAACTCCTATACTGTTTGTTGTTTCAGGATGTTCCTGGAGCTGACATGTACGGTGTTGGGGGTCCAGGATGGCCTGGAGATCCAGGACAACAGGGTAGACCAGGACCATATGGTCGGGGCCCTGGACTCCAGGAACACGGGGGTTACGACAGGTATGGAGGATCACAGGGAGGGCCTGTGTATGTACAAGGGCTTGTTAAGGGTCGTAGTGAGAAACAGCTTTGACTATAAAATCAATAGGCCAGTCTGCATAGTGAGTAGAACGCTGGACTACAAATCTCATGATCATGGGTTTGTTTTCCGGCCTTTTCAGATAACTTGTGTGGGATAGGTCCAGCGATAATTGTTTTGCCCAAGTGGGAAAAGTTCCATTAAAGCACCATTTAGGGCGGGGGGGACATTGAAAACCTGGAAAATTTGCGTTGTTTAATCTTCAGATTGGGAATTTTAAGTCTTTTCTATGCCCTCTTTTAAAAAAAGGGAGTATTTTGTTGTTGGCCTGTCTGTCTGTCTGTCTGTCTGTCTGTCTGTCCGTCTGTCTGTCTGTCTGTCTGTCTGTCCAAAACTTTAACCAATATTAAAGTTTTGTCATTAATTTTGCAATATTTAAGATAACAACTTCATATTTGGCATGCATGTGTACATGAATCTCATGGAGCTGCATATTTTGAGTCGTGAAAGGTCAAGTTCAAGGTCATCCTTCAAGGTCAAAGGTAAAAAGGTAAAAATAAAAGCGGCGCATTAGGGGGCATTGTGTTTCTGACAAACACATCTCTTGTTAAGGCTTAAATACTAAATGGAATGAGTTTGCAGGTCTATAGTAAGAAATACCACATGGTTTGTTGCTCATAAGCTACAATCATGCTTGCAATGTGTTGAAAACAAACGTAAAAATGTTCTCTTATTGCACTTATTGAAAACACGATTTAACCGTGCATACATATGCGATGACACAGTAGGATAGAGTGTAACACTATTATCAAGTGACTGTTCAAAAATTGTGTCAATCAATACTGGTAATGGGCATGATGTAATGTACATAAGCTGGAATTAAAGTGTAAAAGCATAAAACTTGCGGCACGAAAAAAAAATATAAATCAAATTATTGAAGGGATGAATCCAATACAGATAATGTGTATTGATACTTGTAAATAAATGTGTTGCTGTTGTTCTGATCGGTCAATCACAGCATCATTTCCTATTGAAGATCAAGGGACTGTTTCAATTAGCTCATTTTGATTATTCTGTATGACAAAACTCCACAGGGCCGTGCTACAAGGTGATTAATTGCAACTAAAGATTAACTTAATTTTTAGTATTTTCGGCTAATGAGCGGGTGCTCTAGTTTTTCAAGTTAAAATGCCATAGTGACATAAGCGGTTAGCATTACAGCAGTATGTATAGAGATATTTTGTTTCACAGCAGAATTGTCAACCAATGCATTTATTATAGCGGCTTGATTGATAAACTTTGTGTGCACGGGGCAGTGTTTATAGGCACAATACTATTTTCAAGCATTCCAGTAATGTTCAAGTGAGAATTCAAGCGCCTCTGTCCCGGGGCACTAGAACAGCCTGGGAAAGGCCATATTTAAAATGTACATGCTCACAGTCCATGGCTCACTGAAAATACACTTACTTACTAAGTCACATAATCATGATCAGGGTGAGGACACAACTCTTAGCATTTTTATCTAACACTCAGGGGGGGGGAGTTCCAATCATTATTTTGTACCCATGACCAAAGAGTTCAACAAAATTATCACATACAGTAGCACACCATAATGCATGTACACAATGAATCTAATATCATGCAGAAAACATCGTCTAAGCCTGAAAACTTCCTTTTGCTTATGATTATTTCAATCCATTAATCACGCTATGTAACTTGTACATTCACCTAATGGGTGGATCAAAATGGGCATTTTGGGAGTCGAAGACATCAGGTCGAGGCCTTTGGATGACAGAGTGCTGCGCCCTGCTTTTTAGGCATAGCTGAAGCACTGACAGTTTACCCGTATTTGACTGGAGTAAATACTTGCCTTGAATGATTTTCATGAAATAAATTCAGAAGTATATGAACCTACTTTTTATGACATAAAAGAGATGTCATCCATTCACTTTCTGTAATTAAAACAAGAAACCGTCGGAGACGGGTGATGCTCCCCAAAGTTTTTTTTTGTCACAATATTGCACTATATATTCAGATAAAAGGAAACGTCTTGAGGCTCATAACTTTGGACAAAATAATACGATGGATGGTTTAGCAACTTAAAAATTTCAAAGGGCCATAACTCTCTAAATAAATCATCTAACCAGAACCCAATAATAACATGCGCATCTCCTCAAGGTAGTTAAGCTTCCCATAAAGCTTCAATGAATTCCAGTCAGTAGTTGGGGAGAAAAAATGTACAGTTTATAGAAAATTTCAAAGGGCAATAACTCTGTGAAAAATCATCCGACCATTACCGGCTGATAATATGCACATCTCCTGTTGGTAGTGAAGCTTCCCATTAAGTTTCATTGAATTCCCATAATAAGTTGCTGAGAAATAGCTCGTACAAAAATTGCACTATATGTACAATGGAAAATTTCAAAGGGCCTTAACTCTGTGAAAAATCATCCAACAATAAACGGCTGATAATATGCACATCTCCTCTTGGTAGTAAAGCTTCCCATAAAGTTTCATTGAATATACGTAATAAGTTGCTGAGAAATAGCTCGGACAAGAATTGCACTTTATGTACAATGAAACATTTCAAAGGGTCATAACTCTGTGAAAAATCATCCGACCAGAACCGGCTGATAATATGCACATCTCCTCTTGGTAGTGAAGCTTCCCATAAAGTTTCATTGAATTCCCGTAAACAGTTAGTGGTAAAATGTTTGTTGTGTATGTGTGTGTGGTTTTCCTTTACTAAGTGTGGTGAAATCATGCAGCTGTGGTTGTTGCTAATCACGCCCTTGGTGTCTCATGATTTTTATATACTTAAATGTTGTATAAAGTTTAATCTCATTCTCCGAAACTGCAAACAATCTGCACTTTTTTGTTACTGTAAATTTACATGCCCCAATTTATTACAGGCGCCCTGCAGAGTCCAACGACGCCTCCAGCCAGACCCTCTACCAACGGATATGATGGCAAATGACAGGCCCATAGCGAGGGAGGCCCTGCCCTAGGGACAGGCTCCAAGGCATTTTGTAACTCCTACTCCAGCTACTACGACCGCTTCTACAAGCCTGGGGATTATCATGTTGTCTCACATTTGTTTATGTTATTTTTTTCTGAACTGTTAGAAATAATATTTCTTACTTCTCAAATTTTAGACTCTTAAATCGCTTCATGTATTTCTACAAGCAAACTGAGTTATTGAAAAATTGCCAATTGCTGTAAATCTAAATGACTTCTCATATTTGGTTTCTAATTAGTCAATTTGAACAAATGTTTCTTGTTTTCATTTTGTTAATAGTTCACACATATGCTAAAAAGCACGTTTTGTCACCTTTCGGAAAAATAATAAAATTAAACATTGTAAAAAATCAAGTATTTTCTTGTACGTTGAACGTCATTCAAATGAATAAGAAGTAGCAGATGCGGCCGAGCCGCCCAATTGATAGGGATCCACTTGCGAAATAAGACGTTAATCTCGAGTGCGTTAATTCTACTTTCTATTTCATTTTAAATAGAAATAAAAAAATGTATCTTGACGGATGCGCATTGTCATAGAGTCTGGACCAACTTATACAAAGTTATTAGTAAATGGTGAAACTGATACTAGTAAATAATTAAACAAGCCAATTTGTTGAATTGATATCCCTGAAAAATCCCTTGATGTACATGTATGGTATAATCCTAACCAAATGAGGCATATTTATCAAACACTAGACCTAATTGTATGACCTAGATGATTGAGAACCTAGCTGTATTGTAGAATCTTAACAAAGTAAGACATTTTATCAAAATGTGTAACATTTGACCTCCATGTCCTGAGGGTGCGACCTTGACCCTAGAGACACACATCAAATCAAGGAGAACAATTGTAGAAAGATATTGCATAGTCCCTTGGTGCATAGTTAAGTTATAGCTACATTAAGAATTATTAATCAAATTTGTGATATTTGACCTCAATGTGTGACCTTGCCCCTATGCTTATGGGTCTTATGTAACTCAGCCCCAGATTGTTGTGGTAAGTTACATGACTTTTGTTCATATGTTATTGGAAATGCAGCTCAAGACGTGAAAAATCCTTTATTTAAAGGGTATTTTAAGTCAAAAAGAGCAAAACGTTCGTTATTGACAGAGCGTCGTTTGCGTCGCAATTTGACATGCATCATCCTCTTATCCATGCATACACTCATCAAGTTTCAATGAAATCTGTCCAAGATGTGGCTCAAGACACAAAAGTGTGCCTATTTAAAGTAATAAGGATCAAAACTCCGTTATGTGCAGATGATTGCGACGGCTTTTACCGTGCGTCATCCTCTTTTCCATATAATTGTATACACTCATACCAAGTTTAAATGAAATTGGCCAAAGCAGCTCATATATGGCTCCGGACACATGTGTTCTGAAATGAAGGAAGGACGGAAACGGCAAAACAATATCCCTCGACCTATGGCGGGGGCTAACAAATACAGGCATTCAATTGTAAAGTTTTCGTATGCAGTTGTCTCTAGCCTCTGACCTAATCGAGAATGTAATGCTTGCGACTTTGCAATGAAAATACTCATGAGGGCGGAGGGGTATTTTGGTTTTTACCCCGTCAATTTGTGTGCATTTTAACAAATTAGTATCAAGGCTATTGCTTTCAAACTTCAAATACTTTGATACTATCATGAGGGTACTGNTACAATATCGTATTTAAGAAAAATGTTAAGCAGCAAAACTTAAACGCTAATTTTGTAAATTGTGATTTGAAAAACATATTTGTCGAATGTCGAATATCGACCTACATAAAATAATGAGTAATGCAAAAGGTCCCCGAGATGGGGAAATCTAATATCAATAAGTGATATAAACTCATCGATTTTGTTAGCCGCCAGCATAGTTATGATATAAGCATGTCAAAATGAACGATCGTAATAGCTACTTTCAACGGTGTAGACCGAGTTGTTGACATGTTTGAATGATATGGTTACACTATACTAACAAGTTGTTTCCGGTTGTATTTCCGCACGAGCGGGTATAAAACCAGCAGTTAAAAACGTAGAAACTAGGATAGGCATTTAGACTAAGAGTATCTTTGCTTGTTGTATGAATTGAAAATAGTACTTGATTTGATATGGGACCGCACAAGTCGTTTAATTGAAGTTCTCGAAATGTTATTTAATAAGCATATCTTACGGATAGATTTGGATGGATTTTGTTAATGTCTCGGAAACTATATGGACTTAGAAATTGTGGACTTGAACATATTGTATTAACACTGAATAAAGAACGCAGAACCAGTAATTGAGTTATTTGTGTATGCGTAGTTACGTTACACATACACAAATATTTATTTTTATTATTTTATTTTTGAAAGAATATCCCACCCAAGAACCCCCCCCACCCCCCCAAAAAAAAAAATAATTGATAATTGTTTTTCTTTTTTTCTTCTTATTTTTGAAAGATAAATGACCACACCCCACACTATACACCCCTCTCCACCCCACCCCTCGCCCTTTTTGATTGGTCCCTTCACCTTTATAAAGAAAAATAGATGAGCGGTCTGCACCCACTAGGCGATGCTCTTGTTTATTAAATAGGATGAATCTTTGGCAATCAATACATTGCTGCAAATAGACGAAGAAAAGACGAATGTAGAAAAACCCAGTGAGATTGAAAACCCACCAAAGAGCTATGGTAGACAAGTCTCTGTTCAGGAGTTATTCCAAGAAACAGACCCCGATGGAGTTCCAGCAATCTCAGAAAACTTCACAGACCGGAAACGATGAAGCTAAGGGTTAAGGGTTCTATACCACAGCAGCAACAGCATCATCAGCAGCAACAAGAACAGCAGCATCAAGGTGGCTACCTAGGCAAGAAAGGACACTCCAAACCGGCAAACTTGAAGCCACCAAGTCATAGGTAGGCTGTGTTGGAGATTAGTCCCAGTATTGTTTTGCAGTTCTTGATAATTCCATGAAATGATTATTTTAATTTTAAACCTATTTATAAGCTAGATTGCATCAAAAGCATCAGGCTTATTGCTCTTGAATCCGTATTCTGGGCCTAGAACCAGTACTTAGTGTCTTTGTGGGGAGATCGAAAGAATGCTCCCACAGTGGTGATCGAACTCGTGACCTCCCGGTTGCTAGGCGGACACCATATCCATAACGCCACGGCGACCTTGAAATGATTATGTTATATGGTTATTGTTTCTGACCTGATGTCTTGTTATTTGCTTGTTACACACATATGTTGTCTGGATTAGAGTCTGTAATTAGTTATTGCTCGCGATTAACGGCATGTTTAATACATTACAATACTCAGCTTTGATGTATGTCAGGTGGAGTAATTGAAATATAACCTTCAATCTACCATGTCCTCTCGGTAAAATAAAGAGAAAAACTACTGGTATAGTTAAAGAATGATTTCTGCATTAGTTATCGATGTTTCTGCTGTTCTTTTACAGGAACCCTGTGCTTGGGCTGATGACTCTGCAAGTCATTGCAGTTGAAGCTGCCACTACATTCCTAAGGTAAGCCACTACTACAAATGTAATTCTTGTAAGAGTGAAGTCAAAAGGTATGTTTTAACAATCCTAAGCCTAAAGGGATACTGTATCCACTTTGTGCTCAGTGAATGACTTTTTTTGCGTAATGATTGTTTAAAAAATTGTAATTCAGTTAATGTATTACTGCTATTTCTAACTGTCAGATGAGTGCCCCTAGGCTACTTTGGCCCCCCCTTGTTTAGGTGTTTAGCTTCTTTGTAATAAGCTTTACCTACACACTCTGAAATTAAATTGTATTAGTGAATACATGACAAAATAGGTGTGTACTGAAGTATTCATCAAAATGAGGTCTACAAAAACATGAAGCTTTTGAGGCTATATATACGTACAGCTCAAAAGCTAATTTTTTAACTTAATTATTTCTTGTGAATGTATCATTGTGTGTACGGGCCATGTTATGTGGATGTGAGTCTATTTCAAGTTCTTCTTTGTTGTTTCAAAATGGGAGTTGTGTTTGTTGTTTCAGAATGGAGTGTTCTTCTTCGATGTTTCAGAATGGGAGGTTCTTCTTTGTTGTTTCAAAATGAAAAGGTCTTCGTTATGGTGTCCTACTTCTTAATAATGTATGTTTGTTTCAGAGAATATAAAGTTCTTCTTTGTTTTTGAGCAGAATTTGTTTTGTTGTTTCAGAAATGGAAATTCTTCTTTGTTTAGGAACTGAAAGTAAGTTCTTCTGTGTGTTATTTCCCCGTCCTTATTTGTGTGTGTTTGTTTCAGAACGGTAAGTTTGCCTGTGCGGTGTCTCTGGTTAACGGCAACCGGTTCCAGGGCTCTCTGTGCGATAAACGAGAGGAGGCGGCAGAGTCAGCAGCTGTCGTCGCAGTTCTACAGATGGTATGTGGCAATAGGCCTTGAGGCATGCATCCTTTGCTTTTACCCATTTCCCACTCAGAAGCAAATTGAAAATGGCCATTGCAACCAGCATAAAACCAGAACAGCCTACGAGTAACTCGCAGTCTATTCAGGATTTTTACGCTGTTTGCTGCTCATCAGTATCTTAGGGTTCAAAATTAAGCTTTTACAATTTCAATCTAGTAAGAAAGGTCTGAAATTTAATTTGATTTTCTTAGAGACTTAAATGCATGAAGTGAATGTTTGAGTGGTAAAGGGTTATAGTTAATTAAATTCAACTTAGCAACTAGCAACTCTCATTATATGTGTAATGTATAATTGCATTAAAAAAACTGATGTTTACCTAGCAACTATCATTATATATGAAACTTGCAAATTGTATTTACTTGATTAAGTATGTTTTCGTAATTTGCAAATTGGATTAAAAATTATAATTGATTGTGTTGTAAAATTGCACTCTTCGTGTAAAGTCAAATTTTTGTTCATAATATCCATTAAAAATGTAACTAGCAAATCCTACATTATAAAGTTTTATGTTATTTAAACACTGAAATCATAGTTAAAGTGCAATTATTAATCTGAAGACACATTTTAAAATAAGTATATGCATGAACATGGCTTTGTAAATTGATTGTACAATGTATATGAATATATAATGTTGATTGTAAATACATAGATTACAACATGAATACACTCATTGAAACAGGAAAAAAAAACAACTAAAGTCTACTTAATTATTTGGAACAAGGTTGAAAGTCTAGTTTCCTGGCATGGTCACATTTCTTGTTTTAAAGTATGAATGATCAGCTTTAAGTTTACATATACTATATAACAACTTCAGATATTCAACAGCAAATATGTCTGTGTGGTCATTATATCAGATAAGTGACAGAACATTTTACAAAATACTATCAAAGCAGAAAAATAGTAGAGCACGCTGTCTTGGGACAGCTCTTGTTGTATTTAAAAATGTTCAAAAGCATATCTAGAAAACAGAAAACGAAAAGAGGTATCAACTTGAAACAAAAACCACAAATCGTGCTTACATAGTTTTAGAGTTAATGCCCTTTGTTAATTCTTTTGATCATTTTTTAGAATTAAATTCACATAATGACTTTCCGTCCCACACTCATTTATGTGTCCAGTAGTATTTAGCGAGGGTATCCGTGTACGCTGGACACATTTCTTGTTTGTCAAATACAACTCCGATACTTGTTGCAAAAAAGCACTGTCTCCCCAGCGTGGTAGCATGCAGCAGGCTGCCATGATGAATGTGATGCCAGGGTTCCGCCAGCCAGGTCTCCCCCAGCAAGGTCGACAGTTCTCGTCAGCCAACTCGGCCTTCAGTCCCGTCAGCCAGCCGCCTGGTAAGCAAAAACATGGCAACACATATAAAAGATAGATCAACCTCTTTGTGGCGTCAGATATTTTTAGATGGATTCAGTTCAAATGCTAAGCATCATAGCCATCATATTGTCGTGGGTTGGACTGATTTAGGAGGGTCATCAAGATCTCCAAAAACATCAAGAACTGGTTCTACCCAGGAAACCAAAACAAGTGTGTTTGAGGCTTTGATGCACTTAATAAATATGTTTAAATGAATTGTATGCAGTAAAATTTCCAGCTAAATTTATTATTGCCTTTGTCAATATAATAATTAGGCTCGACATCACATGTACTACAGTATTTATTTCTGGACATTATTGTTACAAGTTTCATTCTGTGCATTTGATCTGAATTGTTAATCCGAAAATGTGCACAATTTTATATTTGTCCAATTTTCAGGCATGTATGGACACCAGTACCCAAGGGGACAGTTTCCAGGATTTCAACAGCAAAGGCCTCACTATGGGAATCAAAGTCATCAGCAGAACTACTGAGGGAGGCCCCAGAATGCACCTCAAGCATCCAATCAGTATGCAGCTTACCAACAGCAAGGCAGGCCAGCCAATCAGCAGGGCTTTCACAACCAGCGGCATGCAGCCAATCAGCAGAGTTCTTACAGTCAGCACCAGTCTGGGTCAGCCAATCAGAATGAAGGAAACAAAACTGAAAGTGTGTCATATGTCCAGCAGACAGCAAATCAGCCAGCTAAGAGCAAGCCAACGAGTGTTCCAAAATAAGGAACACTGATTTGTTTATTGTTTAACTTTATTTTACGAAATATTGTACGAAATTTTCGTTGATTTTGAGTGGTAATGGGGCTTTAAATAACTTGCCTCAAATGTTCACCATCATGAGAATGATGCAATAAACAACTGTCTCCCTACTTCAGAAGTCAATGCCACACTTGGAGGTCAAAGGTCAAATTTGGACATAAAACAACTTGTCCGTACTTTAACTTTGTCATTCAGCTAGCAATTTTTTAAACGCCACAAATGACCACCATGAGGAGACGGCGTGTTGCAGTGTAACAGCCATCTCTCTACCTTCAAAGTTCAAGGTCACAATTAAAGGGTAAAGGGCCAATTTGGCAATTAAATCCTTGTCCCGACTCTTAACTTGGTCATTCATCAGGCAATTTTAAAATAATAAACCACAAATGACCACAATGAGGTGTTTGCTAGTTGCGTGTAACACCCGTCCCCCTACCTCAAAGGTAAAATTTGGCCATAAAACATCTTTTACCATCTGTAACTTTGGCAAATATCATGGAATTAAAAAATAAAAAATATTATACAAATGTCCACCATGATAAAACCATGTTACATTGTTACATGTACATTCTGTGTCCCTACCTTCAAGGTCAAGATCCAACTTTAATGTCAGAAGTTTAATTTGGCCATGAAACAGCTTGTCAGGACTGTAACTTCATCATGCATCATTCAATTTAAAAATAATTGATCACAAATGTTCACAATATTAAGACTGCATGTCGTGTTTAATAACTCTCTCCTTTCATCAAAGGTCAAAGTCACACATATCATTCAAAGTAAAAATTTGGTCATTATATAGCTTGTCAAAACTAACTAATTAAGGTGACTTTCTCAATTGCTTGAATGACAGTTTGAAAATAATGCTTTTATTGGATCCTAGAGACCTGCTTGTGCATGAAAACCGTCTCAGAACGCTCAACACATGCAAAGTAATTTTCAACTAACAAGATGGACAAGCGTATGCATCAGACAATTAAATTGTAGTCCAGTGTACACATTATCATTAGCCTATCTTCCTGTCTATTAGGCCACTTTTTTATGACGTAATAAACTCCGATGGAAGTTCGCATTAAAACTTGTTTGTTATGTATATTTTGTTAACATATAGCGTTATAATTGTTTATTTTATTGTTTATTAACAATCAAAAGCTCATGATATCCTTAAGTGGCCGAATAGATAAAAAAAACAGGCTATATCCATTGTATTAATTCTTTTTAAGTTATTTTAACTGCAAATAAATAACACTAAAGATAAACACTTTCTTATCACTATTAAAGAACAAACTATGGTCCTTTACTCTGTTCACCCTTTCATTGTCCGGTATTCTGTGTGTGTATTCGAAGTTTATGTGGCCCTTCCCGTGCCAGAGGCTTCATTATGTGTGGACCCAGAGTGTGCCCTAGCACTCCTACCTTATTAACTTAATTGACTTACGAAAGATGGGACTAATTATATCTGCAATTTCCAGCTATTTTGTTGTTACTGAATAATTTTTCAATTTTGGTGTTGTCTTGAGTAGTGGGGGAAGCCGGAGGAAACCCTTACCTATCCGGTATGGTGACCACCAACCAAACTCATATGCTGCCGGGAATGGTCATTGACCCGGTTTGCCTAGGTAAGACGCAAGTGTACCAACCACTGCGCTAGCTGGACACCCAAGTCTGGTATCCTGATTATGTCTCCTCCATATATAATGACATATTGATAAGCTGCTGTTGATTGGTTGGTCTGTCCATATCTTGTGTCTGGTCCTGAATTATGTAAATGATGGGATTTTGAAATACGTTGGCACAATGATCACCATAATTATCAAGATGAGGTGTCGCTTGTAACCTCCATGTCACTCTTTCATTTGGTCAAGGTCAAAGAAGGCACTAGAATTTTGTGCACATTCCTTATATACAAGATATAGAGAAAGTACAAGTTTGTCTGGTCCATAACTATTATGCGAGATGGTATTTTGAAATAAATTGGCACAAAATGCTCTGCATATCAAAACGATGTGTCGCTTGCAAAATCGCATTGCCAAATTTAATGTCACAGTGGACAGTGGAAGATTGTGCATATTCTTTAAATGTATAAAGTGAGAGTATATGATCATGTCCAGCCTATATTGTATTGTGCATGATGGGATTTCAAAATAAATTGGAACAAATTATCATGTCAAGGGAAGAAATCTTGTGCAACAATCATGTCACTGGCTTGAAGGTCATTGACTGGATTTTAGTTTAAAAGATACTTCCTTTTGACATAAAATTTCATTACAGTGGAAAGTGTCGTCCCTAATTAGCCTGCGCAGAATCCACAGGCTACAATTGGACGCCACTTACAAACATGCATTTTCACAGAGCACGGCTAATATTCATGTATGTCTAGGAAAAGTATCCGTAACAAGTAAAATACATTAAAGACCAGACACAAAGGAGTCAAAACTCAATATTTACAGACTTATCAGTTGTACCATTAATATAATTTTCTGGATTATTTTAAGATGCCTTTATATTTTCTCAATATGAAGATAATATCATTATAACGATGTATATCACTCTAAACAACATACATGTTGTGTCCTAATCTAATTTTACCAAACTTTCTTCAATAGGAGTAGGATCAATGCTGCTGTAATCCTAATAGTGTAATTTTACATGAATGTCATATTGTCCTCAGCTGATCGTAATGCTCTAATGCGTATAGTTTAATTTAACCAGTACATGATTGTTCATCAATGCAACTGTAATCCTTAAAGAAAACTTTTACATGTTGCAGCTTAATATTTTCAACAATCCCCCTGTAATTTTGATGGTGTAATTTTTATATGATCTTTTATATTTTATTTAATCCAGATACATTGTATATTCAAAAATCTGCACCCAAACAAAATAAGCACAGACACCACTGATTACATGTTATACATTTGTTTCGAAGTCTCATGTCCCACAAGGCATGAGGGCTTTACACTTATCGAGGTAGTCGTAGACCCTCCTTAGGTTCTCTTTCTTGCCCCTGTTGTTGTGCTTCTTCCAAGGTTTGCCGGCTATATTAGTCTGGCTCCCGGCTACACTAGACTGGCTCCTTATTCCAGATGACGGGGTACCAGTCTTGGCCCTGTCATTCGTTTTTGTATGCACGGTCGAAAAATCCTAAAAGGAAACATTGTCATCCACAAACGGTTCTAATTTATTCTTGCTTGGAGTTAAAGGGACTTGTTCACAGATTATGGGATGTTTTAAAGTATGTGATTAAATGCTTTAAATTGATAAATGTAAGCAGCGAAACTAAATAACTCCAGTATAAAACAAGAATGAAATTAAAGAAAGAAAAAAATGAACCGCACCTGGCCTCGAACCACTGACCTTTACATTAAAAGACTAGCGCCTAAACCACCCAACCATCTATGCTGATAAACTTATTGGCATATTTTACACTTTATATAAGCAATCCACGTAATGCCACAAAATATAACGAAAACAACAGAAGTCTCCGAATTATTTAATTGTTCCGCTTTTATACTTTATTATTTTCTAACGATTATTATTCGTAAAGGAAAATGTATTTTCAGTATAAGTGTATTTCATTAGTGTTATTTCGCTCACTGATGCACATTGTTAATTTATTTTTTGAATATGTGACAAAAAGTTGAAAAACTGTGAACAAGTCCCTTTAAATAATATTTCAGTTCTAGGTAAACACTAATATTTTACATTTTTAATATGGTTAAGGTATTATACTTTTATAATACCAATTTTCAATAAATATGAGAATATATGTGAACATTTTTTATTATACCATATTTTAAAGTTATGTATATTGATCTGAACTTTGTTTATTTAAAAAAAAAAAACATTTCACCAGTTAAAAATAAAATCAACTATGAACAAAGCTGTTGAAATGTTATCACTTTATGAAATGTTGGTTGAATTTCGGCAATGTAGCCAATTAAGGATCTGATTGCAATGAGGTCTCCTTATTTTATTTTAAAAATAATCTAAAATATGTATAATTCATTCTTAAGCACATAATCTCTAATAGACAAGAGGCCCAAAGGTCCTAATGCACTCACCTGAGACCCCCACGTTGATTGTGTTCATAAGATTTCACAAGAGCCTATAATAAAAAACTGTCCCTACACATGCCATGTTTTTCAACAACCAAAAATTATTTTTGAACACAGAAATATTTAATTTTAAATGTTATGAGCAAGTTCCACAATAAGTGGATAAAAATGTGACTTTTTGAGTGTAATTAAGCCATATAAGGAAAACTGCCCCGACTCGTGGTGGCCATGTTTTTCAATGGACAGAAACCATATCTCACACACCTGAGAAATCATTAACAAATGTTCAGAGCAAATTTCGTGAAAATTGCAAAAACTAGCCTGACTTCTAGAGTGTTCACAAGCTTTTTCTTCAATTTGACATTGTGATCTAGATTTAAACGCAATATGACCAAGTTTTGTACTCATCAGAGATTAATTGGGACAAATAATCTGACCTAAGTTTCATGAAGATTGGGAAATAAATGTGGCCTCTAGAGTTTCACAAGTGTTTTCTTTAATTTGATTAAGTGAACTATTTTTTCACCCCATGTGATCCAGTTTCTAACTGGGACAAGATATCATAGGGACACATGTTCTCCCTAAGTTTCATCAAGATTGGGTAATAAATATGGCCTCTAGAGTGCTCACAAGCTTTTTCTTTAATTTGACCTAGTGACATAGTTTATTATTCTACATGACCCAGTTTTGAACTCACAATTTCATTTTGACAAATGTTCTGCTGTGCTCAGGTAAGCTAAAAATATTCATATTAAAGCATAAAACAATTGCACACTTGCATTAAACTCTTAACATGCATATATAATGTGTATAATTAACACTAACCTTTCTAAAGAAATCAACATCAATCTTGCTGGGTGGCAGTGGCTGCATGTTGCCTGCTGTCCCTGACTGGTCCCCACTTCCTGCAGGGCCTGCTTTGACCGGTCTCCGTTCTTCAAACTTGTTGAATGCCTCTGAGTCCACATCCGGGGATGGGTGGCAGTACAACAGCTTGCCCTGTCGAGGTAAGAAACACTGCTTTCATTTGAGCCTTTTTCTGGTAAAGCGGGTCTTAATGCCTGTGCGTAAAGAGTTGTACCAGATTTAGAATGTGCATTCTGCACAGGCTTATCAGGGATGACACTTTCCGCGTTTTAGGTATTTTCATCTCTTCTAAACGAAAATTTAGTCCAGGCGAAAAGTGTTGTCTCTGATAAGCCTGTGCCTCTTTTTACCAAAATGAGGCTCATTAAATATGAGTTTGAACATACAAAGAACTAATTTTAGAAGTTTGGTTCAGAGAATTATACGTTTTAATATCATCATGCAACATCAACATGTACATTAAAATTGTCACATGATATAATATGACTCTTTAAGTAAAGATTTTCTTTTCACTTTAATCAAATGTTTCACTCAACGTTGTTTTTTTCAGACCTATTGTAAATTATAATGGTAACTAGGCCTTGTACAGGTGAAAAGTTTGGAAGACCTGGGGCCCTAGCGTTGGATATTTGAAGTTTTAAGCGTTTTGTTTTAAGTGTGATACCGAGACAACAATAAGGAGTATATTACTCCCAAACTTCCTTAAAAAAAAGCCCTGAAAAAGATGATCCATATAATCCCCGCAGTGTTATTTTCTATGTGAAGGATGCACAAATAGTATTCAAAAATGATCTTTATTTCATAATGTAATGAATGATAGGTCTAACTACAAGATTTGAGAGAAACCATGTTTTGTTATTCAGAAAGCTGGGATAGCTTGTTTGACTGACATATTTTGTAAAAACATACATACGGTGTCAACATTTTTTATGGGCTTTCATGATGGGTACAAATATCATTACATATAGTATTACGCCATAATTCAATCATCCAGTTAAAAAGTGGCAGTCATAGCTTTTAATGCCTTTTAATGACATCAAAATCACTATATTGTGAATTTTAATGAAATCTTACTAATTGCATAATTATTATAAAGTAAAGTGATTATTATTTGAATTGTACCAACATTTGTTTTTAAATAGTATTGAACTCGAATTCATCTATTATCATACACATCTTCACATGAATGAATCTTCATTATTATTCACAATATGTTTGCTGTGAAGATTTCGTCGCAATTGTTCGTTCAAAGTATTTCTTTCAAAGCATGATGTGATAATTTTATGAAAAATCTACACCAACCATATAATTTTTTTCCTGCATTTGCTTTGACAGTCGTACATGCCATGATGGTGCTAAGAAATCAGAACTAGGAGCCAAAGAAACCCTCTCAATATGTGAAAAACTTGTATTTGCTAAAATTGTGGTAGTCCATGGTAATGTTTGCTACTGTCACTGCTAAAATAGTGTAGGAGATTGCAGAGAACATTGAGATATTAGCTTACATTGACATAGTCCTTGAGGAGGTACCGTGAAGACCGCGGCATGTCTGGTACTGCCCTATACGTCATGTAGCCTCGCATGGCTGAAATGGGAAACCGTATGTGAGCTATGGAATGTAAGTCATGTAACCTAGCATGGCTGAAATGGGGAACAGTATGTGAGCTATGGCGTGTAGACTAGTCTCAAACTATATGAGCCTCATTCTGGGACAACTGCGCTTAATGCAAGTGCTTAAAGTATTATCCCAGATTAGCCTGTGCAGTCAGCACAGGCTAATCAGGGATGACAGTTTCCGACTAAACTGGATTTTGTTAAGAAGAGACTTCCTTTAAAGAAAAAATTCAATAAAAAAATAAAGTGTAGTCCCTGATTAGCCTGTGCAAACATGGGGGTCCTCCCCCTCCCCCGGGGCCGGCAGGTTGATCCCGTACGTGGTCTCCAGCACCCAGCCGGGCAGCCTCTCACACAGCTGGGGTACAGAGGGGTCAGAGTTATAGCAAGTCAAGTCAAGTCAATTTCATTGGCTAATACATTCGTACATAGCCAAACAACAAACATAAGACATGTAAATGCTTATTCAAAATGGTGATGAAAAGTATGGTATATTTACTAATTAATGGTTGTGGGATTGTTGACCACAATAACTTACGCATATAGCATAGCACGATGACAGAGAGACATATGATGAAATATATTAGTTGCGCTCTGAGAAAACTGGGTTCAAACCATGTGCGTAAAGTGTCGTCCCAGATTAGCCTGTGCAGTCCGCACTGGATAATAAGGGACGGAACTTTCCACTTTAATGGAATACTTAGTTAAATGGATGTCCCTTCTAAACGAAAATTCAGTCTTGCGTAAAGTGTTGTTTCTGATAAGCCTGTGTGGACTGCACAGGATTGTCAGGGACCACACTTTACGTATATGCAGTAAGCCTCATTTTCCCAGAGCGCGGCGCATATGTTTACATGCAAAATGGCCTTTCAAATTTGTCTTAACTTGAACAACAACAGTCCATTTGAACTAAAATTGCACTGACAAGTACAAGATTGATAAAGGTCGAAAAAGGGGGGGGGGGTGTTTATGGGTGGTCGAAGCAGGACAAAACAGTAAATCTCATAAGGATGGATGAACACAATTATTGCTACATTTCTCTCAAATCAATAGATACAAGGGCATGCAAGTACCAACAGACAACAAAAAAGTGATAATGAGCTTAATTATTATATAATAAATTACCTTACAGTTTATTTCAGTAATTGCAAAGTTAAAAAAACATAAACATTACGAACAATTTTGCCATTGTTGTATATATTTTTACCTACATTTTCGAAAAAAAAAACTTAAGAAAGGACAAATCTGCAAAGTGATTATGTTCAGCTGTAATTGATGTCACAAACAAGATCTTTTCACACATGAAAATGTGAACTTGCTATACAAGTAAAAAATAAAAATCTCAACTAGCTACACCAGGGAAAAATAAAAATCTGAACTAGCTACACCAGTGGGAAAAAAATGAACTAACTAACCTATGACAAATGCAAATTTTAACTAGCTATAACCAGTAATACCGGTGAAAAAATGAAAATCTGAATTAGCTATACCAGTGACAAACGAAAATCATAAAGGGACTTGTTCACAGTTTGTCAAAATGAGAATTTTCCAACTTTTTGTCACAGATTCAAAAGGTAAATGAACAATGTGCATCCCTGAGCGAAAAAACACTAATGACGGACACTCATACTGAACATACTTATTCGTTTACGAATAATCATCCTTAGAAATCGATAAAATTATAAAGCGTTACAAACGCGAAACAATTGAATAATTTGAGAGTTATGTTGTGCTTATATGAAGTATACAATACACAACAATCCATAGTGCAAGGATGGCTGAGTGGTATCGGCGCTAGACTTTTACTCCAAGGGTCAGTGGTTCAAGCCCAGGTGTCGATAACTTTTTTTTCTATCTTTAATTTAATTAAATTATTGTTTTATTCTGGAGATGTTTAGTTCAGATGTTTACATTTATCAATTATAGCATTTAATGACAAACTTCAAAACATGCCAAAATATATGAACAAGTCCCTTTTACTCCAAGCAAGAATAAATTTGGACCCGTGTGTTGATAACAATATTTTCTTTAACAAAATCAATGACACACGAAAATCTTAACTAGCTGTAACAGTGCAAAAAATAAAAATCTGAACTAGCAATACCGGTGAAAAAGAAAAACCTGAACTAGCTTCACGAGTAAACAAGAGCTGTTTTTGTGTAACACAATGCCCCCTACTGCGCTTTGAAGCCGCACAGCAGCTATTTTAGAGAACATTGTTAAGTCCAAGGCCCATAACTTCGTCAGAAATCAATATAGCGGAATGAAAACAGTCACAGTGATCTTGACCCTTGACCTAGTAAACTCATAACCAGGTTTGTTTGTAGATCTCAATGAGATGCATGCACATGTGAAGTTTAAAGAACATAGACCCAAGAGTTTTCATTTTATGAGCAAGGTTAAAGTTTTGGGACACACACATACAATGACAAACAGACAGGCCAAAAACAATATACCCCCTGATTATTCGATCTGGGGGCATACAAATAAATTCTGAACTAGCTTCACCAGTGAAATATGAAAGTCTGAACTAACTTTACCAATGACAAATAAAAATCTTAACTGGGTATACCGGCGAAAAACGAACATCGTAACTAGCAAAATGAGTGAAAGGCGAAAACCATGACAAGCAATACCAGTGAAAAATTAAAATCTGAACTAACTATACCAGTGAAAAATAAAAATCTTAACTACCAGTAGAAATACCAATGAACAAATGAAAATCTTAACTAGCTACACCAGTGAAAAATGAAAATCTTTACTAGCTACCTCAGTGAAAAATAGAGATCTAAACGAACTTGTCTTTACCAGTGGAAAATAAAAATCTGAACTAACTACACAAGTGAAAAATAAAAATCTGAACTAACTACACCAATGGCAAATCAAAATCTGATCTAACTATAAAGTGAAAAATTAAAATCTGAAAAAACTTTTCTAGTAAAAATGACAATCTGTATAAGCTACACCCGAGAGAAATAGTCTATCAGCCAGATGGGTTGGGGTGTACCACTCAGGGGGGCAAAACAACACCTATCTTACTTGATTGTATACTCAATATAAAGAAACAAAATGTGTGATAACAATTTCAGTTGGGCAGCTATATGTTATTATTGAGCTGTTTCTATGGCAACCGTCAGGCTTTGACTAAATAGCTAGTTTAGCTAGTATAATTCTCAAATATTTCTTCAAAATTGGTTCTAGAAAAAAAAGTTTGGTGTTAAAATGAAGATTATGATTATTACCTAGTATGATCTGCAGTTAAATATGCAAATTAGTACATTTGCATATCTATGAATATTAATGAGATTGCAAGAAAAGTTCCTAAAAACTAGCGAACCTCCAAAAAAGTAGGGTCAATATACACATTGACCCCCCAAAATTACTACAAAAGGTATTTTAACTGATCCTGGTAGGGTAGAAGGTCCTTAAAAACATGTCAAAAGTTTACCACAATCGGACCTCCGGAAAGTAGTTTTTTTCAAGATGGCCGCCAAGATGGCCGCCAAGACCTATTAATGATCATAACTATGTAACTATCCAATCAAATTTGATGAATTTGGTGTCTATACATAGGTTTCAAGGGGCAAAGAAAACATAATGATCATCAGAAATTGTTTCAGTTTAATATATTACACACAAATCTAACATGGCGTCGAAAATGGCCGCCAAGATGGCCGCCAAAACCTATTTATGATTATAACTATGTAATTATCAACTTAAATTTGATGAATGTGGTGTCTATACCCAGGTTTCAAGGGGCAAAGAACACATTAATATCATCAGACAAAGTGTTAGTTAGTTATGTTACACAGAAATCCAACATGGCGTCCAAAATGGCCGCCAAGATGGCCGCAAAGATGGTCGCCAAAACCTATTAATGATCATAACTATGTTACTATCCACTCAAATTTGACGATTTTGGTGTCTATACATAGGTTTCAGGGGGCAAAGAACACATTAAGATCATCAGACATTGTTTAAGTTTATTATATTACACAAAAATCCAACACAGCGTCCACAATGGCCGCCAATTTGGCCGCCAAATCATATTTATGATCATAAAATATAACTATGTAACTATCCACTCAAATTTGATGAATTTGTTTTAGCAATTTCTGTAACATATGATACACATTTGCTGAAACTTTAAATATGATGTTCTTACACCGTGCGTCTGATCATATTGTCCATAAATTATCAGGGATTAATCTCGTAGTTATTCTCGTATATTGCCAGGGTGTTAACCCATTAATGCCTAGCGTCTAGAAAAAGGCCTTGGCAAACAGCGTAGACCCAGATGAGACGCCGCATGATGCTTTTGCTTAAAGAAATTTCTGTAGGAAATATTCTAAATATAGAAATAAATATACTAGACATCCCTAATTTTGGAAATAAATTGATCCAATTTAGAAGGATGGGACAGTCCACTAGGCATAAATGGGTTAAGCTTTCAAGAGAAACTGCCCCCTTTCCTTGTTCTTATGCTAACGATAAACAAATACATTGACAAAAGCGCATTAGCTTGTTTAATATTCTTGTGTCCATCTGATATTGACTGTGAGAAGAACATACTTAAAATCAGTGTTAAATCACTTAAATGGATCTCTGCTTAACAATTGAACAGCTTCTTTGCCTAAATTAATTTTCAACTTTTTTGTTTCCCATTTTTTGAGTAGAAATTTGTATAAAGACGCTTATAGCAATCCTCCATCAATCATCGTTTTATATGTTTTTACACTTTGTCATTGATATTTCATGCACCTGACATTCTTGATGGTAAATATCTAGCGAGTGCATGATTCCGTTCGTTAACCGGTTTGACTCGCACTAACACCAGGCACTAAATCATTTAGATACTTTAACAGTTTTTGCCTATGACCATTCCTAATTAATGTATGTTTCCATATCACATTGTGTGACTGACTTGGTGGCCATGCTGGATTTGTTACATTGTGTAGAGCGGTAGACTTACATGAACTTTCAACATTTTATAAGTGATACGTGTATTTGAAATAAATTTGTTGTTGACAAAATTTTAAATGACTGACTGACAGCCATCGTATGATTTAGTATTTCATAAGATTTCATTAATTCAATATATAACACATTTATTACAATACTTTATTATGTATTTAAAGGTTTCAAATATTTATGTAAGAAGAAAATGTAGTTAAATTACAATCATAAAGGTAACAATTGTAAAATAAAAAAAGACATTTAGTTGAATATAGTTTGTTTGTCTTTTTTAAAATATCCCTTTAAAGAAAAACATTTACCCTCCGCATATTTATGACGGACGTTTTGTAGATTGTGTTCAAGTGTTTCAATTCAGAGATATGTATCAGCAATAGATGAGAGCTGTGAGTGTTCTCCTTAAAAAGGAAGATTTTAGGCGTTTGTCCTATTAATAATCTTAAGTCTCTAAGTGCAAGTAAATTATGTCTGAAGCACATACTAAACTTAACAATACTATCATATGACTATTTTCCTAGAAAATTGATCTCTTCTGTGAAACCGATCTGTGCAATTAAATTATGTCTGAAGCACATACTTAACTAAACAATACCATCATATGACTATATTCTTAGAAAATTGGTCTCTTCTGTGAAACCGATTGTTTGATTAAAGAGGGCTTTTGGAAGATTTAAGCTGTACACGTATCGCGACACAGTTTGAAACACTCAAAACAAAATATACTAAATGTATTTTGTTGCTGCGTGATATTTATATTTTAGTCATATGCTATCACCAAACATTATCGTTGCTTCCCCCGCTCTATAACAAGAAGTAAATACATATGAATGCATACACAATAGATATCAATATACTTTGATGCTTCATATGCCTCTGTGCAATCGATACAATCCTCGTTGCCTATTAAATTGTCTTAGACATGCAGTTTGGTCCAAATAACTGTACATAACTGACTGCAATTTAAAAATATCGTTATAAATTATGTATCATTTCTTGGAATAGTAAATATGTAAACAATTTTCATTTTTACTTGGAAAAGAAGTACTTAGTTTACCAGTTGTATGTCATCACAAAGTGAGTGGATCTTCCCTGGGTTAACAAATTGACATTACAACGACATCAAGGCTAAGTAGATCTCAGTAACAGCACATGTCAAGAGAGAAACATAATGTGATAGCGAACTCTGAATTTAGAATAAGGCCAAGTATAAAAAATAGTAATGTTTTGGCTTCCCGATCTCGTTTAACATTTGAGGCTAGCCCATCAAATTTCAACAATTTGTGATAAGTAGTTATAATGTGGGCATCTTTGTGAATCAGTTAAGAATATATAATTTAAACGCCGTTTTTAAAATAAGTAGTATTATAAGAAGCTCCAAGCGGGTGCGTGTACTGTCGAATAAGTGTTTGTCTGGGGCATAATTTGGTCTAGCATAGATGGATTATTTCATAACATTGCTTAATTATCAAGCCTGCTGAGACGTAGTGTAGCCTGCACGAACAATGTTCCCTATTTAAGATCACAGTGATAGACCAAAGGTCAAAAATGGAATCAAGCCCTATCAGTCAAAATTAAAAGATATTAGTAGTTTATGTTCTAAATTGTTCAAATCGTTACGCTTCTCTGTATTTGAAGGCCAGGTACGTTAAAAATTGAAATTTCAACATAAACATCACATTGTTCGTGTGACATGCAGATCACTCTGTGCGGTAGCAGCAACGAACATGAACTTGCAACATTTCAAGATTTTACTATTGTACTCTATAGATAATTTAACTGTAGATCTGCAGCATGTCATAATATAATAACAAATCACGTGTTCATATGTTGGATTTATTTTGTGATGCTTACATTTACCGTGCTGGCATCCATCAGCGTGATCAAATGTTGTATGTGTTTCAGTTACTTTCATTGAAAGGAAAACCCATTGATTTTCAATGTGGGGGTTAAGTATCGACTCAACTGTTCGTTTTTAGGACGTCCGTTTCCTGACATGTTGACACGTTTCTTATAACATCAATATTGCTTCCTACAAAGAATTGATACTTGCATGAATGTTATTTTAGTGCACTATCAAGACACTTACATCAACATGACTTCATTTTGACCTTGACATTGACCTTCTTTTAGTCCGTCAGCCATCTTGGCGGCCATCTTGAAAAAAAAACCTTCCGGAGGTCCGATTGTGGTAAACTTTTGATATGTTTTAAAGAAGCTTCTATCCTACCAGGTTCAGTCAAAATACCTTTTGTAGCAAATTTTTTGGTGGTTGAAGGTATTTTTTTGATATATTGACCCTACTATTCTACCAGACAATTTATGAAAATTAAGCTGATTGATGCCCCATCTTCAAAGGAGAAAAAAATACCAAAAGCTGCCAGTACAAGACTGTTATCAACCATTTTCATATGCTACTGACATGCATCTTCCAAGATATATAGGTGTAGTTTTGCCCCCCTTACTGGTACACCCCACCTCAATTTTGGGTACTTGGCTGAAGGACTAAAATGAAAACAATGAACTAGCTTAACCAGTGAAAAATATAAATCTGAATTAGATAAACCGGTGAACAATGAAAAATTGAACTAACTACACCAATGACTAATCCAAATCTGAGCTAAGTATATACCAGTGAAAAATATATATCTGATCTAGGTGCACCAGCGAAAAATGAAAATCTGACCGAGCTGCACGAGGGCAAAATGAAAATCTGACCTAGATACACCAGGGAAAAATGAAAATATGAAAAAAATACACCAGTGAAAAATGTCAATCTGACCAAGGTATACCAATGCTGAAGGAGGTACGTAATCTTTCATCTGGTCTATAGGCAGGATCCCACTGACCACCAGGTCTGCCTTGGTGGTCACAAACGAGGGGAACACCAGGCCGGGGCAGTCACACAGCATTAACTCTTGATCCACATATAACGTCTGAAGAAGGAATGGTAAAGGTAAATGCATGTGTTTATAGTCTGATTATGATACTAGACTCATCTTCAATCGACTTTGACATTTACCACCCGATCACTGAGATATAAGTCGTTCGTTTACGTTCAGTGCAGTATGCAGCCAAGGCACATCGGCTTATTTCCCGCACAGGTACCCATTTATACTTCTGGATGGAGAGGAGCAAGCGTGGGATTAATGTTTTGCTCAGGAAAAATCCGTGGTCTGCGAGGGATTCGAACCAGGGACTTTCCGATTCCTATACAAACATGCTACCACTAGACCACGTCCCAACCACTAGACCACGTCCCAATGGCATATACTATCAGTTATTAAACATGCATCAGCTTACAGGACAAAAAGAGAAATGGCATTTACTGTAAGTAATTAGGAATGCATTCACGTAAAATGTCAAAAAGAGAATTGCATAAACCTTCAGTTATTAGGAATGCCTCTATATAATAACAGAGGATACAATAGTGAATGTTAATGATTTCAGAGAAGAGAAAATTATTCCTTTTAACGCAACCTTGGAAGAGCTACAGCTATTGAAGGCAACATTTAAACCAGAGACGCACCTTGAAGGCAAAATAAGTAGTCCCATCTTATGTTTGGGGAAAATATTCGAGCAAAAGCCTCAACACTTGAATACCATATAAACAAAAGAAATCTAAACAAAAAATCTTAAAAAAATAGAGTTAAGGTTCGTTTTCACCTGAACGGGATTCGGCCCTAATTTTGGAGTTAACTATTGTCATTTTGGGAATTTGTTCAAAACAAAAATGATTGCAAACAAAATGAAAACTCTTGGATTAAGATTAGTTTATGGAAAAAACTGCAAAATTTGAAAGAATTTTCAGATGGGATAATGCCTGATATTGACCTGTTCAATACATGCAGAATATAACGCTGGTAAATTGTTCCAAGAGTATGTTTCAGTCTAATTGCTTGTGCTATGCTGTATC
This sequence comes from Dreissena rostriformis, assembly GCA_007657795.1. NCBI lineage: Eukaryota > Metazoa > Mollusca > Bivalvia > Myida > Dreissenidae > Dreissena > Dreissena rostriformis. Next base: position 141,756 of record VMBQ01000952.1, on the reverse strand, counting down.
ACCCTCCACGCAGAGATGGTTCCGAGCATAGCTCGATACATGTATATCAAATCTCTGCCGTTATAACCAACCACGTGAAGACAGCCGTTTAAAATTTTCACTTTTTTTAAATTTAGGTAATTCATTTTTTTATTATGAACCTAAACTTATACACTATTTTCAAGACATAAAAGAAAATGATAATACTTTTTTATAATATAAAACATACAAAAAAAAATTAAGGATTAAGGATTTTCTTGCGATGGGAGTGGTTATCACCAGTAGCAATTGGGAGATAACCGCTGCATGGAATTGGATGCTGTATCACATATGAAAGGCAAGATAACCTGAAAGTGTTTGGTTCTTCCTGGAGTTGCAGACACCGGAACCTTCTTCATCTTCAAGATGGCGTTGATTGTGGAGCTCTTGCCAACATTGGGGTAGCCAACCTACAGAAAGTAGAAACACTATGAAATTGTTTATTTATATACAAATCAACCTCAAATATATATGACACAGTGAGTTTTATTTCTAAGTTATAAATGTGTAACTTCATTCATATTTAACAACAAGAGGCCCAAAGGCCCTGGATCGCTCACATGAGGACCTAAGGAAAACAAGTATTCTACGCAGCTTTAATGTAATAATGTGCAGAAATTCCAGAGTCAAAATATTACAAACTTTCAAATATATATGCAATAAAGAACATAAAAATACTATTTTGTAAAACACCATCAACTTTAAATTAAAATCACGATTAAATGAAAAAAGCAACTTATGATTATTCTTAAAACACACTTAAGAAAATATGAGAAATCAGACTGTACTCCATAACCATCCTGACTGTGACTATGCCAACCTAAAATAAATGAGCCTTGCTCTGGAAAAAACGGGCATAATGCATGTGCATAAAGAGTCAGCCCATATTAGCCTGTGCAGTCCGCAATGGCTAATCACGGACGACACTCTCCGCTTCTGTGGCATTTTTCATTTACAGGAAGTCTGTTCATAGCAACGATCCAGTTTAGGCGGAAAGTGTTGTCCCTGATTAGCATATGCAGACTGCACAGGCTAATCTGAGACGAAACTTTACGCACATGCATTAAGATCCATTTTCCTACAGCGAGGCTCAAATAGTTTTACTCAAAACTTAACAAAAAACTCCATTATCATTCTGTTATTCTTGAAACAGACTTAAGAATTTATAAGATATTTGGCCATTCATCCACTGCGAGAGAGCTAACGGATAAGAGCTCATTAGACTCATCTGTTTTTGAAAGTTTAAAGAGGCATAAGGGGCAGAAGTCTTAACAAGATTCAAAGAAAAAGAAAAAAGAACAGGATGATCCTAAACAAAAATCTATTAAATCCATGCTAAGTCAGCAAAACGCAGAAGGTACCACTGAAAATTCGACAATTCGGTCCATAGAATCACGTCTAGATGAGATTAGTCTGAAGCTTTCGACAGTACTAACAAAGGACGACACTTCCGTAATTCGAACAATTATCAGAGAAACAATCGACGAACTTAAGGATAAGCTACTGAGCTCCGGCGTCAAACGATTAGAAATAATTGAATCAAACATCTTCGACCAGTCAAAGGAAATTGACTCTTTACACAGCCAAATCAAAAATAAGGACAAAGAAATAGATCTTAAAGCAAATCTTCACAAATCGGAAAAGCACAATGCAGAAAATATAAACGAGCTCGAGCAGTACAGCCGCCGAAACAACTTGCGAATCACAGGTCTGCAAGGCGACACATATTTCCAATCCTCGATATCGGTTACAGAACAAGTGTCGGCTCTCCTGAGTACCAAACTTGGTTTGCGGGTTGAAAAGGATGACGTTGATGTCGCACACAGGTTAGGGAAATTCATCCAAGATAAGACCAGACCAGTAATCGTCAAGTTCGTTAGGCACCAAACAAAGTCTGACGTTATGCGAAACGCGAAACTGCTAAAAGGTTCATGTATCTATCGCAATGAGGACCTGACAAAATTAAACGCGGAAGTGCTAGCGTCTGTAAGTCTGAAGGACCCCGAGATGGTGGAGCGTGCTTGTGCGTTCGAGGGGAAGCTTTATGTACGCTACAGAGGCAAAGACCGCTCAGACAGAATTAAATACGAACACTTTCAAACGTGGCTCAACAAACCATGGCCGCCGACGGTCAGCTTACATTCGTATGCCAGCATGGCCCCGGCTAACACGAATCGACGCCGATTACACAAAACTATCCGTGTTTATCTAATTTGACACACTCTACATATACTCGTAGGTTATACATCTATGTGTGACAATCAGTATTGACATAAATTGTGACTCTACCACATTCATTTATGTATAGTTTGTTGGTTGCTGTGTTGTTGTCTTTGTGATTATCCGACTCTAGTTCATACCTACCTAATTCTAGTTGAACACGTACTTCTCTTAAAAGTAGATCCTACACGCATGGAATGTACACACACACACACACACACAAACACGCCCACACGCACACACGAACACTCACACACGTACACATACATACATACATACATACATACATACATACATGCATACATACATACATACATACATACATACATACATACATACATACGTACATACATACATACATACATACATACATATCATATGTTTGTCCTCCTATTCAAACTGCTAACACAAATTCGTCACCTTAAGAGCATATTCCGGGCATACCTCCAACTTTACAAATAAGATGTAAAGTTGTGAAGTGTTTGGTTGCTCATTTTTAAATAAGTAAGTCGACAGTACAAACAGGCACAACAAAATGCACTTCAAAAATGAGAAATTTTCACGTCAAACTAACAACACGGAAGTTTAAAAAGAAAACAATAATTGTTGCACAAATTTGTCACCAGTGGTTCCGGTGTCACACACAAACACGACAACCCAGGTCCTTTTAAACGGGCTTAGGTTATTGAGTTTATTATTGACTTAAGATTATACAATAATCTAAACAAAGTGATATTGATCACAAACATAAAACAATTCAAACCATGTATTGTTCACAGAGATGTATTGTTTTCAAAGTTAATAATACATAAAACGTTAAATTATTTTCTACAACTGCAGTTAATTTGACGTTTCTACATTTTCACATTTTCAACAGGTTTTACTACAAACGACTAAATGTGCATGAAACAAAACAAAACATGTTCATCAAAAACAGTAACACAATACATGAAAATTTCACCTAAAAGAACGGGAGTTGAACTTACGATACCTTAGCAAACATACGTTTGGATCTATTATTTTGCATGTTGTCCATTTCAACTTTATTTTAATTAGTAACTTGTGTTCAACAATTTATTCCCATAACCCTAATAATGTGCCGTTTTGCGTGAAGAAAGAGTTTTAAGTTTAACACTTTACATGTATCCAAATATGTGATTGTTATTTCTATCTTTTTCTCATTACTTAAACTATGTCCTAATTTAACAAATAAAATCTCTGAAAGGAAGTCAAATGAGCCAATACATAGCAGCTAAAAGTTATTGGAATGTGAGATGTTTCATATCAAGGATGATTTTGAACAAACGAGATGACCAGACAGTTTATGTCTATTTATAGGCGCAAATCATGTTGCAGTTTATGTCGCTTAGAGCAAGTTGACGAGCTATCACCCAATGCAATCACTTGTCAAGCGTTTAAAGATTCAAACAGACGTATTTCACTTAAAGTTGTCCAACTGACATACAGTCTACAGTTATGCGCACGGATATGAGATCGTACTAAATTTAAAGCTTGTCTTCGGAAGTTGAACAATTACTTCGCAACAATATAAGGTACAATTTACTATTTTCACTAAATGTTACATTTCAATAGTTTGATCTTGTTTAAAGCATATTCGTCTGATAAATGCTTCTTGCTGCATCAAGTTTAATTAAGCGTTTACCGTGTCTGTCAGACGATGGTCAGTTGAGCTTCATATTACGTCTGTACATTTCTGCTCATAACTTCGCGCACGAATACGTTTGTTTCCAAATTAATTATTGGGCGTAGTAAAAACTATCAAATAATTAGTAAATTTCATTAATTAGCTTTGAATGGTTGATACAAAATGAGTTTTATCGTTACTTCATCCTCTGGAAAGGAACATAGGGAAGTGCCCACTTTAATAGTGCGCTTAAAACAACGTATTGCGCATGAGTTGGCGTTGCTTCGTATGGCTGATGTATGCCTTGTTTTTCACCTATTGTTCACTAGTTAGCAATAAATGTATTTCGAAAATAATAACGGCATAGAACATAAAGAGTTTGTGCGTAATCAGGCGAGGGCATTGGTGCGATTCGCGGATTTCCCGATTTTTATTTCGTAATTTATATAATTTTCGGTAAACAAATATTGTTTATAAAATGTTTCAGGGATATACTTTACTTTATTTTAGGAGACACAAACTATCGACAATTACTTCTTAGGTGTAATGTTTCCGAATGTCAGCTTATCGCGCGGTTTAATATATACATGCGCACTTGAAACATGGTCATATGGTATACATTAATTTAAAAAACTAAATCAGGTTCCGCTAAATGGGAGTGTTTTGAATTAAGCAAAATTCATCTTTTAAACCAACAATATTATCCTAGCATAATGTATATATTATGCCTCAATTTAAAAACTGTACTTCTCTATTCTGTTATATACACAAATTTCGTGTTAAAGGCCTCATCGTTCATTCAAAATCAGAAATGTTGACATGTATCGCATAACGAATAATGTGACAGTATTGTTTCATCCAGGGAACACTTATTGAAAACTCCTCTTATACATTACAAGTTCATACATCCGTTTCAACTTTATAGTAATATTACACACAATGACCGGCTGAAATGCACATTGTTTAAAAAAAAACTCGGCTTCAATATCAACGAGTATTTTCAGATGTATAATTTATATGTGGTGTGTATATTGTCACTATCAAGTATGATCCATTCATTGTATACTCAAACTCTTGAAATAAAATACTGCGACAAGATATTTTGCGCATTAAACATTGAAACCGAAAGTAGGAAAATCCAATATACAATGCGGGTTATAATAACATGTAGCTAGTTCGCCTGTGGCTATGGTACGTAATTTTTCACAAACATAAGGAAAAATATGATATGCGGCATCCAGATTAGAAATACATATGGTTGCGTCATTCTTTACACTGACGACATTGTAAAGTTGAGCGAAAGCGAACACAATCTTTAAAAATGGTGAAAAAGGTGGCGCATGAAATTCAACGTTTCCAAACTAGCATTATGCACTTTCGTAAACAAAACCAATACCTAACAGAGTGTACCTTCACAAATGGAGAGCAGTCCATCGGCTTAACAAACAATTATAAATATATTGGATGCATCTTAACCGATACGCTTGACTTAACCGCAAATGCGCGAGCGGAGCAAACGGGCATAGTTCTCGTTGGGATTTTTATTTTTTTAATTGCGCCAAAGCAATGAATGGACTTACATTTAGCTTGTACACCACAAAGCAGTGTCGTTCCTAAAAACTACAAAACATTGATATAAATATATGTACACAGGGCCTCGAAACATAGCCGAACGTACAAGAAAATCAAACAGCAATATGAATATTAACATCTTAGATCGTTACTTGCTTAAATCAGAACTTATACGTTGCTATTTCGGATTGAAACATTGAGGTTCCGACACAGTAAGGTCGACGTTAGACTTTGTTAATTTTGCAATAAACCAAACACTATCAAATAAGAGCATCAATTTATATTCGAATATTCGTTTAAATATTAAACTAAGACTTACTTTTTACAAACCAATTACCACGAAACTTTTAGAAGTAGTTCACATGGATTACAGTAAAAGGCTTATGACGTATAAGCCACCCGATACGACTCGGGTGACATTGTTCAAGAGGCCTTAGGTTAACGGAGTTATGCTGTGCGGACAGCACGGTGGTATTACCTTTATATCATTCGGTTTGAGTTAAGCCTTTAAAATATATAACATGGCTTTATACGGCTGTTAATGACGGTGGGCCAGCGAATTTGATATTTTTACAAAACCAATCAAAACGCTTCTCGGAGAAATGCGCGGTATTTACAAATCATAATATTTTCGTGGTAAATGCATCATCACGAAGAAGTTCCGATTTGGTACAAAACCTCCAAAAAATATACGATTAAAAACAATAACTTATTTGCTAATATTTATGCGAGTAATTTTTTATTTCTCGTTTCAAGGCGCTGTGTGATTTCTTTGCATCTGCGTTTTTCTCCTATTTGCATATCGTATGCGAATTAACGCAGACCATATAGATAACGTCGAAAAACGCATTTATGCAACCGTTCTATAATTGCGAGGTGTCATATTCATACAACGGTTTCTCGCGTACGATATTTAAATAGAAGAACAACGCAGACGCAAAGAAATCACACAGCGCCGTGAAATAAGCATATAAAAAAACTCGCATTAATTTTAGCAAATAATGACTTACTTATTGTTTGTTTAATAGCTTAAACTTGGGAGGTTTTGTACCAAATCTAAACCTCTTCGTGATGATGAATTTACCGCGAAAATATTATGATTTGTAAATAACTCCCGTTACTGATTGGTCGGTTATAAATATCGGATTCGATCGCCCACCGTAATTTACAGCCTTTTAAAGCTAGGTTATCTATTTGAGAGGGTAGCCCAATACCAAATGGTATAATGGCAATACCACCGTTCTTTCCGCACAGCTTAACTCCGTTAACCTTAGGCCTCTTGAACAGTATAACCCGAGTCATATCGGGTGGATTAGCAACTATTATACAAATGTTCTTTATATATTAATGACCGTTCTTTAAAACGATAAATCAGACTGTGTGTGACAAGTAAATAGCATAGTGCTTAGTATGAACCATTATACACTAGTACCATGATCAACGTAATTATGAACTATAATCACTCAAGTGAATACCTTCACTTGACCAGTGTGAATATTGGCTCATAAGACCTTTGCATGGCGATGTAGTAATGCAATTTTTAATTTAATACATTTTTCAACTTACTTAAAATTCGATTATAAACTATGATAATAAGAGGAGCTGGAATTATATGTATGTGATATGTATCGCTTAATTTAACAAATATACAAATACTGATATGTTTTGTATCTGAAACGGTAATTGTTTTTACTGAAGTTAATATTTTCTGTTGCAACTCATTTTTGGCAATTACATGTATTTCTTAAACACCTATACACACAAATTTACTTTAAAGTATTTTAGATCAATACGCTACAACTAAACGAAAACCCACTACCAGTGCGAATCAAACTCACGCCAACCTAATAATGAGCATTTCACAACACTACCTTCATTAATAGTGCGTATGTATATAGCAGCACTATATTAAACTTCAATTCATAAAAAAATGACACTTAGACATTTTAAACATAGTTATGTTCCTGAGTGATGACCAAATATATGAAATGATCAAGCCACGATAATTTACCATTCAGACGCTTCGCGTCACTTCGAGCTTTAATCTGGTCCTAAAAATGAAACCTTTATTCTATTCAACCTCTATTAAATTTGGTACAATCGTCACTTTCTTCACAGATGGCGGAAGGAGGTGTCTGGCATTACACAGAATGGACTCCAAGGCTGATAAGAAGATCAAGGGTATGCAACAGTTTAGAGTTTGGGGAAATAGATATATATATATATATATATATAATTTCAACAATATTTCATCTATTTCGCCATTTTTTTTATGCTACGTATTAATCTCCAAAACAACTCGGACTATATTTGCTACTACTACTACTACTACTAATACTACTACGAAACAGTACATCTACCAAGGTGATACAATAATGTTAAATATTTTTTTTTCTATAATCACGTTATATTTTTTTTCCATCATTGGATTAATGGTTGTTTTGATAAGTTTTACTTAAAGGGACTTGTTCACAGATTTTGACATATTGTGAAGTTTGTCATTAAATGCTCTAAACTGATAAATATAAACATCAGAACTTAAGAGCTCAAATAAAGAATCAAGAATAAAAGTAAAAAACGAAAAAAAAGAGGAAAACAAAAGTTAACCACACTATGGCTCGAACCACTGACCCATGGAGTAAAAGCCAAGCGCCGAAACCACTCAGCCTTCCGTCTTCATGTGTGTGTGTGTGTAATTCAGAGTTTATGGTCGGGTCGTCGTTAAGTCTTTACGACTACATTATCTGCGGCCCATACCATCCGTCTTCCCATGGGTTGCCATTTATTTTAAACTTTGTATAACCATCCACGTGTTGTTACAAAATATAACGATAACACAAGAAAACGACATTTTAAAATCGTTTCGCGTCTGAGACGCTTTATAATTCTATCAATTTCTTACGATGATTTTTAGTAAAGGAAAGTGTATATTCAGTATAAGTCAGCGGCATTAGTGCTATTTCGCACACTGATATACATTGTTCATTTATTTTTTTAATCTGTGACAAAAAGTTGAAACATTCTCATTTTGATAAAATGTGAACAAGTCCCTTTAAATAAAAGTATAATACTATCTCTGCAACATCTATATATGGACATATATTTTAGAGTATTTATTTTGACGGTTTCCCAGAAAAAAGTATTTATAAGGCAGAATGTAAGTAAATATCAATATGTTTGATCGAAAGTCCTAATATGTCTTCATTAAACGTTTCGCTTATTAGTGACAAAAAAAAGAGTTTGTTTCTACCTGTAAGTCGACACCTGTTGCTTGAACTGGTAACCGTTATACAAATAATTGTATACATAAAACAAAAACTTTAGCAAGGTAATATTGATAACGATTTGCGACAACAATGGTTAAACATTCTGAATACTCTGAAATTTTTAAGTCAGTCCGTTTTTGATTGTGCATATCGAATCCTAATGTAAAGTTATATTCTACATCAAACTTTTGTATAAAATCATTGTCTTTAATGAAAAATAAAAAGAAGTGTGTGATCAATGCCGGTTCCAGAAATTATCTCTTTATTTTTTCAAAACTTTTCCCAATTATGTTAATATTTAACAATACAATAGTGTCTGCTTTAATAATGCATATGACATAGATATAATCAAATATACAATACATAAAGATTGATTGAAACTATATTATGTTAAGTTATAAATCGAACTTGAATGTGTTTCGTTACAGTATCAGCATGAAGATGAATCCAATGAAACAAGCACCATTATGGATCTCCTTGGGTATGGGCCCGCCATCAGAAAGATACGCCGAGACGCCTACACGGAGTATGCAAGGCTGCTAAATACATGGGGGAATGGTAGGGTGTGTTCAATCATAGCAGGGAGCAAGGCAGAGGGGCTAACCTGCGTATATGAGAACGATATTGACTTTATATTCCCATCAAAAATTGTTATGTGCCTAGAAGAAGGTATAGACCAAAGCACCATTCCTCGTGACATCATTCTTTTTAACATGAATGTACAAAGGACCAGTGCGGGATATTGTAGACTACTACTTGGGAGACATGCTCCGATATACTCTACTCCCATTATTGATTTAATGTGTGATGATGGACTTGGTAACTCTCTATTAAGCAGTACACTGTATATAGAGCTGTTCCCGCGTATGCTAGGAGCTGTCAACCGTGTATTTGCTGGTCCATCATTTCCATTGTCTTTTGGTCCTATTAATGCTGATATAGTACACGCCATTCAATGTCACTGTCCAGGCATATTGCAGAAATGGGCCAATCGAACTCGTCACTGGCCAACACCGGAAGTTGTTGGGAAAGTGGTTGCGATGGGAGCTTTTGTTACTCCCATTGGTTATAAGGGCAGCGCATACAATCATGTAGAATGGAGGATATGCTTTAATATTGCTGAGACGGAGCTTGTGAATAATCTGAATGACACGCAGATCAAAATATATGTTATACTGAAGATGATCGTAAAAGATGTATTGAAGCCTCAGACAAAAGAGATTACATCATATACAGTGAAGAACATCGTATAATGGCTAGCAGAAAATAATCCACATACATTGTTCCATTCAGGAAGTTTGTTTCATTGGCTTCAAGAAGGACTTGATATATTAAGAACGGCTATAACAACGAGGCAACTACCCTACTATATGATACCTGAGAGAAATTTAATGGCAGAAAGAGACATTGGAATTGATCAGCAGTGTGTATGGGTAACATCGATCACTAGAATGATGAACGAAGGCCCAAGGATACTAATGAGATTGAAGAAAATACGCAAAGCCATTGTATCTCATCCTGAACCTCTAATGTGGTATAGCAAGATTAGGGCTGAGCTAGAGATTGTTGCATTGAAGATATGGATCAGATTTCAACAATGCTCAAACGATTACCTCCCATATGGTGAGTCTGATACTATGCTGCGTCTATTGTCTGAACGTGGGTTTGAGATCGCGCAAGAAGTCCTGTGGCGTATGCAACAGGAAGGCAGTTCAGTACATGTAAATGATATGAATGAGCAAAATATAGTTGGACTAATTCTCAGCTAAGTACGGATTTATTCAAAACACGGCACATTCCAAAGTTCATTGGTTTAAACGCGATGAAAAGTTAGTCATTAATATAACCTCATTACAAACTCTTCGCATGTGGTATTTATGATAATTTTTACAAACTGATTAAATATTTTCCTGTTCAAACGAACATCGCCGAAAATAACCACGACGCTGGTGTTTAACGTGATTTATGTATAAAACGCATATCAATACAAGGAAGAACTCAGAACGCTGGTATGGATGCCAATCAAACTGTGTATGAACGACAGTGTGTCCTTGCTAGACTTCAATAATGACGAAAACAATAATGTACTATTCTATTCTCTATGTTTGCCACAGCGAATGATACTCGTTATAACAATCCAATTCAGTTAAATTTCGTATTGGACACTGTTCATTAAAAATCATGATACATCTCAAATATATTCACACTCGTGTTGTTGTGCGCACAAAATAACAAACACATAATTTTAAGTGGGAAATGGTATGGTTTGGTAAGTGTGCAATCAACATGCGCGCAAAGTTTAATTGTCGCCAACGTTACTGTCTCTTTTCCTGTTATTTGACACGTATACGACTTTGATCTATAAATGTATCAGAGCGACTTTTCCTGAATAACTAGTGTGAACTCGTCAATAGGGTATACGTTACATGTGAATCAATAAGAAATAGTATCGCTTATACTGTCTAAATCGGAACTACTGCCCCCCACGGTGTTGTGTGTGTTAACTAAATGAAACTGTGAATGTCTGACACAATACATACACACAACTGTAAACAATTATTAATGATAAAGTGTGTATTTTGCTAGTAACTACATCTGGAAATTCGAAAGAAAACTTTTAGGGAAATCTGGTCTTGCAAAGCGTACTGCATTCAGAAAAAGTGTGTGTGTTTTTCACACAGTTATTGTTCACAATAGTTATATAATATTGAAGTGACATATATTATTTTATAATTTAGTTCAAGGTTTCCAATCGATAAAATTTAGTTTATTTTAAATATATAGCATGCTCGTATATTTTGAAAGAAATGAAACCCTGTGCTAGAAATGTCATAGTAGTGTAGATATGCAATTATATTCAGTATACTCATTATAAGTCACACGTATAGAGAGATATACCTTACATATATGTACATTTATAATGCACGCCGATTCCGTTCATCTAGGTTATATTGATGAAAGTTATAATATTAGCGATGGGTAGTATTTTTGTATCCCCATTTTTTGGTTTTCTATTTTGGTTTGTATGCGTAGACATCTTTCCGGTAGAATGCCCGTGCTTACTCATATTACAATTGAAGGCATGTGATTTGAATTTGTCATTATCGAATCTACCTTTACCAAATGGCTACCGATCTGACCATTGTTACTTTAAACTGTAGAGGATTAAATGGGAAATTAAAGAGGCTAAACATTTTTAATTACTTAAAAGAATTAAATGCTAATATATATTGTCTGCAGGATACACATTTCACCCCTGATATGTACAATACCATTTATTCTGAATGTGGATCTGAATGCCTTTTAAGCTATTGTTCATCAAATATTAGGGGAACGAGTATTTTCATAACTTACAGCATAGATTATAAAATACACAGCTCTGTTTCTGAGTTTCGTTCACTTGACATTTCTGTAAGCGGATATCGCTTTACTTTGCTTACTTTATATGGGCCAAATACTGACACACCATCCTTTTTTACTGATATCTTTGAAGTTATTGAAAGACTTGAAAATGAGGCTTTTATTATATGTGGTGATTTTTACTTAGTTATAGACCCTGTATTATATTACTTTGATTACAAAAATGTTAATAATCCTAAGGCTTGAAATCAAGTCCTAGAATTAATTGAATGCTACAATATTGTGGCTCCTTTCCGTCAACATAACCACTCAGAAAAAATTACCTGGCGAAGAACAAATCCAATACAACAGGCTAGGCTGGATCTTTTTTTAATCACATTTGATTTTTTGCAATATTTTAAATCAATTGAAATTAAACCAAGTCTTCAATCTGATCACTCAATCATTACTTTAAACTTAACTTTAGCAATTTTTCTCATAAATCAGGTCTTTAGAAACATAACAATTCTCTTCTGTCAGACATTGTGTATGTACGAGAAATAAACAAACAACTTGATGATATTAAAATTCAATATGCACTACCCAATTACAATTATCAAAATATAAACGAAATCCCTGACAGTGAAATACTGTTTACAATAAGTGATCAACTTTTTTTAGACACTCTGCTTATGGAATTAANAGTTTCATGAAAGCTTATTAGTTCCCCCTGAAATGTATAACCTTTTTATCGGAATTATCACCCTTTAACCCTTTACCATGAAGACCACGGGCAGCGTTTCAGATAATTATTTCCCTTCGTTGCTTTCAGTAATAAGTTGTATTACTTCCCTTTCCAAGTCAACGCATCAATGTTATTTACAGAATAATAGTTATGTTAACTAATTAGCACGTTAATTTCAAATCTTAATTCACATCATAGTATCTACCCATATCTTCTTGTTTAAATAAACTACCTACACTTATCACCAATAGTTAAACTGTAATCAAATAATTACAATCAATTATTTACAAGCGACCAGCAATCTCCCAGATAGCGGAGCAAGCTACGACCGGACACAATCCACTTTAGTTGCACTCAATGTGTAATGACAAAGTATTAAACCACTCTACAGTATATCTAACTACCAGCTAACTTAACTATTCAATTGCAATTAACTGCACAATAACAAAATAAATCACATTCGTCCATGATAAAGCAATACACACGAGAAGAAATATATTCCTTTAATTACACGAGATGAAATTGTCACTCTGCAAAATTCGTAGCACTTTGTTTGTCAAAAAATAACCATGTTTGTTGTATTGAAATGTATAGTGGAGTGGTGTTGACTCATTTTAAGTTTACACGATCACTGTTTCATATCATAATACATACTTGTCTTTCGAGCTTTACAATTTTTCTTATCAGTCTCCGCGTCTTCAAGCCGCTTATATTTTGCTATACAACAAATAACTATCACACAAATAGATATACAGGAGATTCAATGATTATGTTGATAGTTAATCAAAGCACACATTGAACAAGTTTCTAAATGTGAAAGCCCAGTTAATATATAATGCAAGGTTGTTATTTTTTCGATTATTTCAGACTTCATTCTTTCAATTTATACTCATTTGGTCATTCCAATAATATTTTATCAAGTAACATTTTTGCTCTCCTGATCACGAAGCTACTGTAGTGAGTCTATGTTAAGCGTCCATTGGCGTGTGTCGGGCGTTGTGCGGTGTCACCTTTTGAAACCGCTCTCGATGCCACATTTGTCTTCGATTCTGTATAAAAACTTTGTCTGAATCTTTATCTGGACAATATCTTCATCAAAGTTTGAATCTGGGTTAAATTCGCCCAAAACTAAGATAACCAGGTCAAACTTAAAAAAAACATTGTACTCACTCTAGAAGCCAGATTTATTGTTCAAGTTCAATGAAAGTTTATCAGAATGGTTATCTTGACCACTAATAAAGGGGCTATAACTCAGGTTATGACTCTGGCAAGTTCACATGCTGGTTGATATTTGAAAATTTCATCTCTATAGCACCAATACTTTTTTGAGTTACGCTCGAAACAAAAAATGGATTCTCCGGAAGGAAGGGCTACTATAGTGTTCACAATGTTTCACCATTGTTATATAAGGAAACTTCCACCCCCTGGAGGCCAAGTTTTTTTCAACCTAGTACAAACATGTTCGACAGAGATATCAACTAATCAATTTACCCCAGGGTGGAGCCAATTTTGACCCCTAAAGAAATGATTTGAAAAAAAATCTTGGCAAATACCAAATCCTCTGCCTTGCGTTCATAAATTGTGTTCACTTTATAAATATAAAGGAAACAAGTAACCCCCAGGACTGGGCCAGTTTTGACCTAAGTGACCCCAGTGGCATGATTTCTACAAATTGAAACTAAATCCAACTAAACAAAACATACAGTGAGCCTATATACTTTTTTGTACTGGCACATTTTAAATAAAATAAGTACTATTAATGTAATCAATAATTTTAAATCAACAGCATTCAACAAATTACATATTATATACAAACAATACTTAAAAAAAAAGAATTTTTATTTAAAAAACAACAGTATTTTGTGCACAAATAATAAAGATTTTGATATTCGTTTAGATATGTATGTTTGTACTAAATTTCCTGCTTTGTGTGCATGTTAATTATTGCATAACCAAACATATTCTTTAAAAATAAGATATTTCTTGCCAAACTTTTACAGAACATACTGACCATACACTGACTTTGATAACCTGCGAAGTGGATTGACAATGTATTTCATTTACAGATATGTCACAATTGAAATGCTGCTGGAACGCTGGCGTATGTTAAACATATTGATTAAAAATTAGTGAATGTCAATAATAAAAACAATTATAATGAATTTTCAGAAGTATATCTAGGTAGGGAACAGTGAGGGACATCAAAATGCTATAATATATACTGATGTACAGAATGCAATATAATACTACTTTTTATATAAGAAAACACAACCTGCAAGTATTAATGCTCTGGCAAATATAAAAGGGCACACCCGACATGTATTGATTTTGACAGTTAACTTTAAAACCATTGTAGCTGTTCTACATGTCTACACTAAATAACATAACTTCACCCTGTAGACTCGGAATTAAATTATTGCAAAATGCAATGCTGCATCGCTACAAGTTTAGCGCATATAGGATGATGCTGAAATATCAACTAGCCGAAAATTATCTCAACATCAACAAACACTATCCATCATACTTCACAACCAAAGATTAAACACATTTCTAGTAATCTTCAATAGATTTGTTTTGTAGTTTGAAAGAAATGACAGTATATTTATATATATAGATCCAGGTGTGATGTTTTATTTTATGCAGAAAAAAAACACGAACATTATATTCTGAATTAAAGTTAAATAAATATATCTGCAATAATACTAACATTGTTGTAGTATCATAACACACTCCCTATTTTCATTCACAAGCCCAGAATCACATGGCAATATAAGTCATCATAATACAAAACTACATGTAAAATTAGGCTATTGCACGTTGAACACCAGGATGTTGTTTCAATTACACATTCCAACAATGATAGAGGCAGTGTGTTTGTTGTAGCAGACTGACACTGGGTGCACCACTTCATCCTCCTCTGTAACAAGATTGACCAGCTTCCTGCTGCCCTCACTGTCCACCTGTAGAATAGTGCTGGACAGGTGTCCACTGACTAGCACCTGGCCTACAGGTGTTACATGTATACCAAATGGCTCTTTTAGAGCATGGTCGGTGAAAGTGGCCAGGACTAAACCATCCATGGCCAGGCTGAGGAGCATGTGCTGGGAGGGGTTTGTAATGTACAGCTTGTCGCCTGTGGGACTCACAGCACACCTGCATACTGCAAAACAGAGTACCATCAATATATTGAATTATATGTATATCAATTAATTACAAAAATTATTAAGTTCTATAAACAGACAAAATATTTTACAGGTTGGTTTGGCAGGAAGTTTTGTTCAAGTGTTTTGTTTTTTCTCTATGTTTGACATGTTTGTATGTGACGACTGGTGCTTGAAAATTGAAGTCTACTATAACACCATATAAGGAAATAATTACACTGCAATATGCAATGAATGTGCTATACGGTGATGTAATTACATTCAATAATAATAGATTATCCATACAGTTACACGTGATTTCAATGCTATTAACACTTATACTAAGATATATTATATGACAATCATAAACAAAAAGAACTATAGTTATATGTGTTACTAAAATCGAAATATTGTATCTAGATTCTTGATCAAGTTCGAACGACAATTGTTGAATTTAAATGATCAAACTCATTTGTTGAACATTTAAAAAAACAACAGAAGCTATTAAGTCCAGGTTACAAACAGTCCTTAAAAAAAATCACTGTCTGTATAAAGACATGTCATACAGTGAATGTCGAAATCAAGTAAACGTGAACTTGTACTCTTAACTGCGGCTTAAATAATACACTCTTGGTTTATTCTAAATCGTTTACTAAAACATATTTCTAATGGTATTAATATTAATTCGTACCTGTATACGGACCTGATGTATCCTCATACATCTTGCTTACAAGTTTCCCACTGAATGTGTACTATGCAGTACAATCAGTAATATACAGGTCTCCCTGGTTGCAGGCAATACCTTTACATTTATGTCCTAACGTCAGCTTCTTACCAGTGACAAGCTGCCTGTTGTCGACTGTGATGAACTGGACCCCATGGGTTTTATCATCTTCAGCATTCACAGTCACAGCAACCTCTCTGGGTGTGATCTGACAAATGCTATTTGGACAACAATTCAAACCAAGGTGACTCACCACCTGGTACTTCGGGTCAAGCAGCTTGATTGTCATATTATCACAGTCTGCAATCAGGACCTGTTTGTCTGGGAGAAAAAAGATGGCTGAGATTGTGCATTTGAATTCCTCACTTGATATACCCACATCATATTCAGACTTCCCCTGCACAGTGAACACCTTGTTTTGATTCTCGTGTATCATCAATATCTGGTTACTGTGTTCAATCCTCCCAAGCCCTGACAGTTTAGACAGGTACTCTACAATTTCACTGTTAGGCTCAAATGTTATTGACACTTTAACATGAAGAGAGTTCTTCTTCAGAAAAGTTTCAGACTGTCGAATTTTCTGTTCGCATTTCTGGGTGGCTTTAAAGGATAGTTCCAGCTTGCTTTTATCACTTATGTCCTGTATGGTGTCTCGAAGTTGTTTTAATTCATCCCGAAGCCTGATGCAATTGTCAACATCTCTTTTGGAATAGGCTTGCATTTTGGTCAGAGTATCTTTCATTTCTTTAAGTGTCTTCTGTTCAATCGTGTCTAAAGCTGCATTTATTTTTTGGCGAGTCTCCTGTATTGTTTGTAACTGTTCATCATATGAAATTTGCTCAGACAGAATGCTAGCCTCCTGTTTGTCTTGAAATTTCGTAATCTCCTCCAGCATTCTTTGAATAGAAACTGACAGTTTTTGAAGTTTTGTGGACTGACTTTTTACTTTGTCGCATATAAGAGTAACATTTTGGCACTGTCTGAAAGAAATGGAGAAACACACTTTAAATTATATAAAATACTAAAATTCTTTCCCAATGCTTTAAACGCTTTTATTATGGGAGTCTGAAAATACTTTGCTCAAATCCGAATTAGATAGTTTATGTATTAGACTCCCACTATATGTAATATAAACAAATATTAATTTAGTAACACATAAAAGTATTTATTTTATCAGACGTTTTACTGGATATAAAATCAATCACCTACTTACAAAAGAACTTACACTTACAATACATGGATACATTACTTTTTTTCTCGTTTTTTTTTAAATAATAAATCTTTTCATGATATAACCAAAGTGATTGTTTTGACTAACAATTCTAGTTGCTTGAAAAGACGTTTGAAAACCCTACATTTGTTTTTTTTCTATCATCAAAGTAGAAATGTACCTGTGATTGAGAAATGCACAATTTACGCAGCAGAGCTCATTGGGTGTTTCACAAAACATTTTCAGGTTTTCTTCTTTATGGACATCACATTTCAGAAGAAAATCTTCCACATTCTTGGCCACTGGCCAATTCTTCATATTTCCCCTTCCATGAGTGGCATGTTTTGTAAACAATTGGCTGTGCATGTAAAAACAATTTCCGCAGTAAAACTTCACGCACGATTCGCAGTAGAAATCAGCCGTTTTATCCAGATTCTTATCTTCACAGGTCGAACAAAAGAAGTCTTGTACCATGTCAGATCCTTTATCATTGATGGCTTGTGAAAAGGTTGTCATTTTCCTGAAGAGTTGTACACGCACAGCAGCTTTAGATGTATAAACATGTTATTTAGCTAAAATAGTCATGTATCTCTCAATAATGGTAGGCTGTATGAATGATTTGAACAAATTACGCCCATCTAGTTATGGCCTATAGTCCGATTGCATGTCGCGCCAAGCACTACCACTGTCAAACAAAGATAACACTCAAGTAAGTTGGTCTACAGGCTCAAAGTAAAGTAGGCGAACTACCTATTTAATCTGTCGCGTGAACTGTAGGGTAAAATAAAACACTGAGATTAAACCTCGAGTTTGAAGTAAATATACAGGGGTTTATTGCGGTCAAATTTGGGGCCGACATTTCGCTCCATTCGTAATCCTAACAAATATAAACATTTCCCCATGACTGCCTAAATCCATCACAACTGAAGTTTAAAAAAAAATGAAACATTTTATTCGTCTCCCTATCAAGCTCTATTAGTTAAACTTGAGCAAATACAATATTAAAAACACTAATATTTTAAATTTTAAAGCATAATAAACTACATTATTTCCCAATTTATTGAAAACGACGCGATTTTTTCCTAATCCAAAGTGCCCTTGCTCCTATCAGAATTGAAAACACTGGTATATTAAGGGACAAAAAAGGAAATATCTCAACTCAAGGCCGTGTTCAATTAACATGAACAAATGGTTTAAGTACACTAGATACCCTAAGTATCAAAAGGCAGAATTTTTAAATGAAGACCGCTTGAAAGCAAAGTTAGGAATCCAAGCTAGCTTAAATGCATGTCATGAAGAAATAATTTATTTACAGACACATTTGGTTAATAAATGAGAACTAAAAAAAAGATAAATCTGTGATCCTCATGCCTGAAATAGTCCCCCACCATGCTGCTTTGTCAGGGGGGTGGGAATTGCTAGTTTTGGTTTAAAGTCAAATTATAAAGCAGAAACCACTCATAGTTTCAATATTGGCTCAGGGCAACATTTAAATAGAACACGATGGACGCTCACCAGAGACATGTAGATAAAAACTGTAATGTGCATACTTTGTGATGTTTGTGTAATAAATGTCGTTTTTATCTAGTTTTTTTTTCATTCTCTTTTACACAGATCTGATAAGGTTTGATGCATTTTTGGAACAAATTAAAATATTCATTACATACATATACAACACAAGTAACCCCTTCGGGTTTAAGGGAACACTATTTTTAAAACTGTTTATAAATGATGTTACGACTGAGTGCCTTGCTATTTTCAACCGCAGTGACATGACTTGAACAAACTAAGTAAAGGAAAGCCACACAATGTTACACATCACGTATTTAAACCCTGACCCGTGCGGTTTCAGACGTTTGTTTTTTCTGTATAAGTGAATATAAATAATTTGACCCCGGAGTCAGGCCAATTTTGATTACAGGAACATGATTAGAATACACCTAGCAGAGGAGAACTTAAAGCTGTGACAAAACAAAACATAACAACCTCTAGGCCTTTTAGTTTAGAAATAAAGATTTTTCCAAATTTATTCTATCTATATATATGGAAAACAAACAAAACAAAGGACAGGGCCAATTTTGAACCCAAGGGTATAATTTAAACAAACATGATTTAGTACCAAATATTACACTACTGACCACAAGTGGTTTAAGAGAAGATTTTAAGAGCTATTTTCTATATAAGTCTATAGAAAATCTCATCAGCCCTCCTTATGGTCAGTTTTACCCACGGGTATGATTTTAACAAACTAGGTTAAAAAGCACACTGCTATGTTCCATGCCAAATACCGAAGATATAGTCCTTGCTGTTTCAGAGATTTTTAAAGTTTCCATTATAAACAAAACTGTTTGCCTTGCAGTCTCAGAAAAGATTAAATGAAAATCACTTTATACATATAAGTAAAACAAGAATCCCAGACGGCGGGAAAATGTTTGTTCCCAGTGGCATGCTTGTAAATAACTTTGTGCAGGACCACCATACAATGTTACACATCAAATATTGAACACCTGATCCTTGCCGTTTCATTGGAGAAAATTGTTTAATATATTTACTATTTAAGTTGCTATGCTTCCGACAAAAGTTATGACCAAAAATTAACAAAAGGTAAGAACTCCGGAGCAAGAGTTATGATCCTTAAGCATTGAACACCCCTTAATAAAATCTACCTACCTATTAAGTTTCATTCTTGATAATAATGTTCAAGATATACCCCAGATGAATCAAACTACAACAACTAAGAAAAGGCAATATCTTTAAAAAAAAAGAAGCAAAAGTTACAATGTTTGTTCACTGCACACACCCTCAATGAGATCTACCTTCCTATAGGGTTTCCTATTGATACCCCTCATAATTTTGGAGATAATCTTATGACACAATTTAAGTTCACAAATAAACACACTGCAATAACTCTTAACATATGGGAGCAATAGTTATGATAAGATTGTCTTGTTAGCATGGCGGTATGTTCACGCGCTTCTCACCTCGGTAACCCGGTTTAAATCATAAAGGTTAAAAGGTTAAAGGTGCGGTTTATAGTCTGCTTCGCTAACGTATGCATCTTCAGCCGACTTCGATCTTAACCCCCCGATCACTGGGATTTAAGTCCGTTTACATTTTGCGCGGTAGGAAGCCACGGCACATTGACTTATTTCCCTCACATGTACCCATTAAAACACCTGTGTGGAGAGGAACAAGCGTGTGATTAATTTTTTGCTACAACAATCCAGTCCCCCAGCGAAGGATTCGAACCAGGGACCTCTCAATCCCTGGACCAGCATCTTACCACTAGACCACTGTCCCCACGGAAATCATCATTTCCGGAAGCATGTGAGTTTGATTGGTAGTCACCATACTGGGAAGGTGGCGTTTCCTCTGGGTGCTCCGATCCCCCACCCCACAAGACAAGAAATACCACATCAAAATTGAGAATCTAACAGAAACAAATAAATAGCTGTGCAGATGTTATTCAATATTCGTCCCAACTTGCGTGAGTCTAGTAAGTTTATAAGGTAAGAAAAGGACCTCACACACTTCAAAATTCACAAACACACAAACACAAACACACAAACACACACAAACACACACACACACGCAGACACACACGCACACACTCACACGCACGCACACACACACACGCACGCGCGCACTAATGCACGCACGCACGCACGCAAACACACACAATATCTTTATTTCTGTCACGTTACATGATAATTACAGACATGGCATACACATTTACATCGCTATTGGTCGTGAGACTGTGTTCTAGCACATGTTTTTCGATGTACATAGTTTTTTTTAATAACAGAGACATATGTGAAGTTAGAAACTATAATCAGAATTTATCTTATAAAAAATGAGTACCGGGGACAGTTGTCAATACAATCATTAATGTCATTTATGAAAACAAAAAAAAGGTGATAATGACTCACCCTGTTTTACTACATATATTAAATGAAAACATGTGTTTTGGGCATACAATTAATAACATTAAAAAGTATAACTAATGAATACAATAAAATAAAATAATAAAGGTAGATTGTATAGATTTCAGCGTGTCCTAAACGACCATCATGTAACAAGGTCCTTAAAATCGTGATACGGACTTAAACTGTTAAAAATCTCACAAATGCTTTTAGTTAAAATTGTTATGTTATTTTGAATGATAACTTGTATATTATGTGTTTTAAAACCTGAATAAAAATCAATCAATCAATCTAACCCAGGTATTATTATGCCTTTCATATTCGCCATGTCTCTTGAGTTAAACATCACGCTATTGGATAATCATATTGTTGTTGTGTTTCATTAGTCGTAATACAATTGTCATTGAAAAATCGACGGGAACGACGATCGTTTCAGAAACATTGATCATATTGGATATAAGGTTGAGGAGTTTGTACATACGTACTTTTAAACATTGTTAAATCTATTTTATGTATTGTGTGCCGTATGATGGAAGCTTGACAAGTATTTTGCATTACCTTAAATTGTGTGTATATTGTATATAATATGTCATGTGATAAGGATCATTACATTTGATGTAAGTAGTAGTTTAATTATTTGAAGTGTTTAGGATAAAACAGTAATGTGTGTGTGTAATTCGATTTTGTCTTTAGTTTCAGAAAGAAGAACGTGCGATATATTAACACACAAACAGTGTGTTACATCATCCCATGATTATATGATACAGTGTGTAAAACAATGACAAATTCTACGAGCAATTTCAACAAATTGCCGCTCTACACGTCAAGCGTTAAAATAAGGCAAGTTGTTCCTCCCATACTCATCATTCTCGGAACCATCGGAAACATTCTATCTATCCTCATTCTAACACGAAAGTCAATCCGTGAATCTACAACGGCGTTGCTATTTACGGTGCTTGCATGTTCAGACCTACTAGTTCTATATTCTGGCCTGCTCAGACACTGGGTTAGTAGTTTATTCGATAAGGATGTTCGAGAAATGCATGAAGTCGCCTGCAAGCTTCACATCTAGCTTGTTTATAGCTCTTTAGACTTTTCGGCATGGATACTTATAGCTGTGACACTTGAAAGAGTTATATCAGTCTGGTTGCCACTACGGGTCCGAACCATATGCACTAAAAAGAACGCTGCTGTGATCTTGGTCGGAATAGGTGTATTTCTAATAACTTTAAATTCGCACTGCCTTTATGGCCTTGTCTTCAAAGTCAACACAAATGCCAGTGGAACAGAACACTGCACTGTAATCGACGAG
The DNA here is from genome assembly GCA_007657795.1 of Dreissena rostriformis. NCBI lineage: Eukaryota > Metazoa > Mollusca > Bivalvia > Myida > Dreissenidae > Dreissena > Dreissena rostriformis. Next base: position 118,642 of record VMBQ01000952.1, on the reverse strand, counting down.
GATTATTTAAGTTTCTTAAATGAAGTATGGCCGTGGATTGACTTGTTGGCGTTTTGTTTTGTGCCTTGCACGGTTATTATTATAGGTAATTCATTGATCATTTACGGGGTACTACAGAGCAAGAAGAAGATGCAGTCCGTAAATGCGCCTGCACTGTCATCTAGAAAACGGGATGACAAACAATCTTCTATGACAGCGATGTTGTTCACACTGAACATTTTTTTTCTCTTGAGCACAACGCCTGTAAGTGTTTATGGCATAGGTTACCCATATTGGAGCAACGACCAATCTGACGAAAACCTAGCGAAACTTGATTTCTGGTGGGCTGTCGTTAACATGCTTATGTACACAAATAACACTTTTAACTTCTTACTTTACTGTCTAAGTGGGACCAAGTTTCGGTTGGAATTCTTAAGAATGTTGGCAAAAAGAAAGCCGCTATTTGTTAATAATGTCACCAACTCAAAGAGGAAGGACGTACACGTTAACACATTGTGAACCAAATACTCAAATGCAATCCAAAGAAGACCGGTTACGATCTAATACCACGGACATCATCCAACGCAAGCATAACGAGATTGATGGAGGGCAACATCGAAACATTTATACTAAAGTTTCCAAAGTTCTTTGCCACAATTGAACCCTTTCGCTGCGCCAACAAAAGAACACTGCAGCCCAAAATATTTTCGAAAAGATAATGCAGAGACAATCTACATGTAGGACAACTCGGAAGTATAAAAAAGATATTTGCCTTTGTGTGCGTTTCAGTTATAAAGTATTCGCATTATATAATAATACTCATTCATTGACTAGGTAGTGATACTGTTATGTGTTAGTATTGAATTATGTATCTGCGTCGAGTCGGATATATCATTATAAGTTGTTGTAACAAATAAAAATATTATCCCTTAAACATTGCACGTATGCAAGATCTTACATATAAAAATAATATAGTTTTGAAAATGATAAGTTGAGCATATTTATTTTCTGATACTGAGATTGTCTTATTTATGTTTAGTACTTTTGTATAAATCGCTGCTTAGATATATTTCATGTTACTATGTTCGAGGTACATTTTATAGCGGTGAGAGCAACGACAACACGACACGTACAGTTTTAGTATTACTATTATGAAAACCATCATGCAATTCATAGATTTATTAGATCTCGAAAATACCAGGTTATAGCGCGATAAACCGGATATGTACATTTGATTTATGTGCGGGTATTTTGCTCTTCATTTCATACACGAGAAATCAATTTGTTGTCAATTATCAAATGAAAACTTAATAACCATATAAAGCCATATGATTCAAATTCACATGTCTTCATTTCATGATCTATGTTTGTTTCTGAGAAATTTGAGAATTGCTATTATAAAAACTTGTAACAAAAGTGCCCCTTTAATAACCCAAATATTATAAGCATTGAATTAAACAATTTTATATTACATAAAAAGTAACGATATTACAATATACATAATAATTAAGAAGATAAACGCTCGTGCTTTAATAAATTAAACAAATAATATTTACAGGATTGTCTTAAAGGCAATATAAATAATTTTTATACATAAACAACCACCTTATGGTAAACAATACGTGTTATTGTCGTAGATTGTGTTTATTTGTATTTGTATTCTTAAATGACTATTTTATGTTATATAATGTTATGTTGTTACACCTTCTACGTGACAGAAAATAAGGTGTATTTTTAAGTATGAAGACGATGTAATTTTTGTATAAGTCTGAATAAACTGTTTGTCTGTCATATAATTATGAAGAGGTCATATATTGTGACAAAAATTCTGTTTCACATAAATATGTGTCGACGTTGTGTTTGTTTTATAATGTTGTGAATGTTTTGCTGATTCGAAGAACAATGTAGTAGGTTGGCAAATAAGGTAAACTTAAGTAGCGTACTGTTCATTCCCTTAAAACATTATCTATAATGTATGTCGGAAAATATTGATTAACATTATAAAAAATAATTGATGAATATGTTAACATAACTACACGTATAACTGTTCGGGAACCTTCAAAGTAAAAGATATGACATTGTTTGTCCTTACAGAAAACTTAAAATGAACGTGTGCAATTATTTCATGTTTGACATTTAACGTCCTTACTGTACCTTTAAAAAGATTGGGGTCTCGTTGCTCCAAGGTACTTCAACATATATCCGAAAAACATATACAAGTACAATTCATTATATGTTTTCATATCAAACTTGCTGTACCATAATCGGTCCCAGCCTTATCGCGCTAATCACGTGTGTAGCCTTATAATCAAACGCTAGTAGACTGTTCTGTATACGTAGTTAAACATTACTTTTTAAGTTCTTTTGTAAACATCAATAGCTATTTGGATTACTGTTTTTACTTGTGAGGATAATAATTAACATGCTTAAGAACACGTTTACGTTGTTTCTTTATCTAAGACTTAAATGTTTTATTCTGTTTTGTATCAAAGTTTTTGTTTTATTCTTTACCTTGTATACTCTGAATGCGGATCTCTCACCCAAGATGTACTTTGCAAAGTTTTTCAGAAATAATGATATCGAAAGCGTGAACAAGATATATAAATATTCGCCTATTCTTAATAACATAACTCAAAAGAACAAAAGAATCACATCGTGACTGTGTATTGTTTTTATATTACTATTTCCTTTATTATATCGTTAGCACGAACATTGTTTGATCGTTGGTTTGTAAATTTAATATAGATTTATCAGCCAGTCTTTTTTATGTAAAAATTACGACCTACACATATTCTCAGAGGGAATGTGTCAATGAGGAATTTTAGATTAATTTACAATATTTCAAAGAAGTAAAATATGACTTAATATATAATCATCCATCTAAAACAATAAATTCGACATCGTTGACACATTTGCACATGTAGGTTCATTTTATTTCAAAAGCGAAACGATGGATTCAATTGTTGCAATTTTAGTTCAAGAGAGTTTATAAGTTTTAACATTTTTATTTGATTAAATTGAAGTTTATACCGGACTTTGCCAATCAAGTTGGACTTTCGGATGGATTCCTTTTTGCGAATTGTACCAATGTTATACTCATGTTTAATTCAGATGAGTACACTTTATAATTGTTATAAACAGTTGTATCATTGAAATTGTTTCATAGTATACCCATAATAAAGTCAGCCAAACGTTACTGCATATAATGTGTGTGCTCTATTTTAATAATTTGTTTAAATCAATATTCCTGAAAAAGACATGTAGTTAGATGGCTATGTGTCAAAGCAATGGATGTATATATATAATAAATTATTTATGAAATACATTTTGCAGTCATAATGCAGTTATGAAATTTTGGGATAAACTCATTCATCTAGCTTGAGTTTAACACAAGCAGCTAACATACGATTCCCCGCTTTGTTACCCTGTTACTCTTAAAGATAAGTGTTTTTTTTATTTATCATGGTAAACAGCTATATATCTACTGCTAGTACAAAACAAAGTATTTTGCAACCAACTAGAAGCACACAAATATGCCGTGTTCTTATATCTAACACGGCACGTGACAAATTTCATATAAACAAAGAAAAAAATCGTCTATGGGTTTCTGCATAAATTATGGGCGGTGCTTAAACACTAAAAGCACGCGCTGTAACTAAACAAAACATTCCGATACATTTTCCACCAGCATACAAATCCGGTATTTTATTCCAATTTATTGTAACATATATAGTGTTGTTATCGTTGTTGCTGTAACACTCTTGCGTTAATTAAAAGTTTACAATGTAAATATGTAAGTTTACACAAATTGTTGTTGTTCTTATTTAAGCAAACGGGAGAAATGAAACGTTTTTTTTCCCATCGAGTTTGACTGTTATTGAGGGCGGAGATCTGATCGACAGAACAGCCAAAAGTTATTTTTATGGGCGGAACTTCACATAAAATAGTACACAAGAAAAATAAGATACATTGTATAAATCTTTAGTAAAAACCGTGTTAGAATCGAAATAATTCATGTACGTTATAGTTTGTTGTCAAATAACCCTTGGCCGGAAGTTAAGATGCGTGGTTTAAAATCACTCGTGCTTTGCACTCGTGATTTAATCCCTACGCATCTAAACTTCCGGCCGTGGGTTATTCGACAACGAACAATAACGTATACGAATTAGTTCTTAAATATAATTTAGAGAATCATATCATATCTATTTGTCACAAAATGATCAGCTCTTGATATTACGATAACCTACCGGTAATCAATGTCATTTATGAAAATATTCATTGATATAACCGTTAAATTTATTAGTATGTAAAGGGAAACAACTTCAAACATTTTACTGGAATGTCAGTGAAACTTCGCATCCCTTTGAATGGTGAAGCAAGGTTTGGTTTCTTTTAAATACATGTTCTTTAAACGGGCTTTCACATGCTGTAATTACAGAATTAAAATAAACGCTTAAAAACGAATTGCGTTTCACAGACGCCATCATTTTATTGACATGAGTCTTCAAAGCCGCTCTGAATAACGATAAAACAGACGATATTTTAAGGCATTACTATTTAAAGGTAAATAATGACTTTCTGGTTAGCGCAATGGTTAGAACACATAAGCTACCGGGTTTAATCCCCGTTCCTGAAAGCTTGTGAGTTTGGTAGGTGTGCACTATACCGGACAGGTAGGGTTTCCTCCGGGTACTCCGGTTTCCCCTCATAACAAAGGGCATGTAATCATGAGCAACTCATCGTCAGTTTGTTGGACATGTTTTGTAAACCAGTGTCAGTGTTTTTGACTAAAAGTGATTGACAAAACATTAAAGTCTTCATTTCAATATTAACTTATTAAAACCACGACTATGCCATTTTTACCAATGCCAGTGTCAGGTCCATATTTATAAGCGAGAGTTATTTCTATTTTTAAAATTACGAGTCTTGCATATATAAGCATTTAAAAAAATACTAGTGTAATTTAATACTTTCAACTAGCCCATTCCACAAGTACACGCACGTACTAATTATGAATATAGGAACAACGGAGCATTGTAAGATAGTAATAACGAACTGTTAGGAGTTACAATCAGCCTGTCTTTTACAAACGGCCGGTGACCAATAACCTATACAAAACAGGACAATACATACACAACATCATTAAACATAGTTTAAAAACAAAACAAAAATAAACACAATTAACGTTCTTATACTTTATATACAAATTAACAATCTAACCTCCCAATAAGACTGCATGGAAGAAAAATGAGCGTTCGTGGTTTTTAAATTTCAAAATATGGTAACAACGCAAGCAACGCATTACCAAAAAAATGTAAAACCATTTTTATCAAATTAACACTTATGTTGCAATCTGTAACAATTTGAAAATGCCCGTATTGTTTATGTAAATAGGAGCAATTCAAGCTGTGAAAGTTAAACTGAACTTTGCTCGGTTGGTTATACATAAATTGTATAGAGCGAATTTTGGATAAATTGATATTTTATTCTATGGTTAATTTCATTAGAATAATTACAATTGTTAATTAATTTAATGAATAAAAGTCCGTGCCCTAGTTGTTCTGATCATTGTTTAACAAATGCACACCACATAGCTGTGTTGTTGCTACTAGTTTTCCCTAATAAATTCATTGTAAAGATTGCATTGTTCGCTATAAACTGTTAGCATAAGAGATTCAGGATTTTGCTTGATTTTAACCCAATAACAATAACAGAGAGAGGAGATCTGTCTAGTTCGCCTAAGACAGCGGCATAAGAAGTCGGTGAGCGTACACCAAGAATAGTTCTACAAAATTTTAAATGCAGTTTGTCAACTTCATCAATATTATAGATCCCCATATTTCAGACGCACATACACTAATTGGTAAAACAAGGGAGTCAAACAGAGAAAGTTACGGTTTAGAATTAAGCTTCACTTTGCTAAAAATAGTTATCGTTTATGTCGCTGCACACCCTCAATAAGATTTACCTACCGGTAAAGTTGATATCTATAATAAGTTTTAATATATGCGCTGGAAAAAGTTTAATTACAAAAATAAACAAAGAGCAATAAATCATACAAGAGGACAAAGGCCAAAGGTCACTCACCTGAGACCAGAAGGAACTGAACTGTTTTGAGCAGCTTTAGTTATGTTCGTGTAATAAATGTGGCTTCTTACCTTGCTTTTTACACTGACGCATTTTTTAACTTGGCTGAGATGTCATTCGAACAACTATTTTAATCGAGTTTCATGCTGATTGGGCAAACAGTTTGACTTTTAATTTTTAACAAGGCTTCACTTAAGGCATGTAAGGAACACTGCCCCACCTCCTTGTGGCCATGTGTTGTAATAGACCGAACCAGTGTAAAGAGAAAACATACACAAGCATTGTAATGAAGTTTAAATACATCATATCTGATTAGTGACCTTTAAATAATAAGAAACACTGTAAGTTTATTGGAATAATCATATTCTTTCACGGCAAACATTCCTATATACAATTTAAGCTTAAAACATGTTTCCAAAAGTGACTTAACTAAACATGTCCTCAACGTTAAAATACCTAAAATGAACAGATTGTGAAATATGAAACAGCTCATCAATCAACTTATTCAAGCTTGAGGGTCAATAGAAGAACAACACTAATTAATATATGGCGATTCGACTTCTGCCAAGCAACCACAACTTTACCCACACGAAACGAACAACAAAGTAAGAGCCTTACATAACACCATTACAACAAATCATATTAAAAACATTGATTTTCAAACACATAATTACATCGCCATGATCTGCAAATACTAGCCAATAAGCTATCTATAGCCATATGCTAGTTTCAACGATGATTATTATAAAGACAGAAAAATGACAACTTCTGATTTAAATCAAATCCTGAATATACAATTTAAGTGTCCGTGTGTCGTAGCTATCGGAAACAATTAGTTGAATCATACTACTATACAAGTATAATCGGCTATATGTTTCTAAGTTATTAAAATATCAATGTCGCGTTGTAGTACGAATCAGAACAATCCAAGCATAAACGAATAATCGCATATCCTTCTGAGCAACAGACAGAATACATAACAAGTATCAGAAACGTAATTCAACGGATTGTGTAATAAACCGCTTTGACATCGATTTAAGTATCGAACATATACCGACGTTTTTATTGTCAGGTGATCGCCCATTGCAAATCATAATAGCTGGCTGAGATCAAATCGTTTAAAAAAAAAATTGAATCACAATAGAAAGGGATGACAATGATTCAATATTAGCCAATGTTAATTAAATATCAATGTAGTTCGAATTCAGTTATTGTACACTTTGTGAAACGAGAGCTAAGCTACACAAAAAAAGTTAATTACTTTATCGATAAAATAAGACAGTACACATCATTCTGCGCACACTTCAAAATTGAATGATCACGATCTAGCAATTAACCATATCTCTCATGGTATGTACACAATGCAGGAAAAATACGCATACTAAGACACACAAACTATTACAACGATTAATATGATGGAAATAATCGAAAACAATAGGATAGACTTATAACTCGTATCATTTGTCATCTGACTGATTTGTAATGATGATGAAATACTAACGTGGATTACATGTAAACAGACACTTCTTTACTATTAGACATATTCGTGCTTCATTTACGGATTACAAAAAACTCATACCGATTCATTTGTAGACAGCTTCATACAAGAAATGTTAACAGTAAATTATAGTTGAACAACTTTTCATATTTAACGGAAAACTACGGACGTGTTATTTTCATTTATATCTTATATACGTCCAAATCAATGTGGAAATCAGAAATTTGCAAATCAATATGTTATTAATACAAAAACAGCAACTCCTGTATAGCTAATTATGAATACTGCTGAAACAATCCAAATTGGTCACAGATTTGTTTATTTTAAAAATAATATCGTTATATTAATTTAATAACGAAAATCTGATATTTGTTTTAGTTTTAAATAATTATTATAACAATTGAACAAAAAATTGGTGTCTGCCCTGATGATTGAATCAGGTCCCTCTTGAAACAAGAGCTAACTCGCTACACAACAGTCTTTTGATTCTGTAACGTAGCTAACACTCCATGTCGATAATATATGTGTTTGGTTTATTATCGATGAAAAGCGTTGCCCCAGCTTTATAATTTTCACAATTTCTATTGATAATTATCAATACACGAACACATATTTTTAATATTCTTTTCAGTCTAAGAAGTGCTATTTTGCTTGTTCGAATAAAATGCATACATTCCTTTGTGAAAATTATCATTTCGCCATTTTTTTGAAACTGTAGACAAGTACCAAGTCTTGTCTGATTGAGCCTTGCATTTCAACATGACAATAGCCTCGGACTGATAGGTTGATATCTCAGACGGACATCTGGAGTCGCCGACCTGTGCTGTGTAAGGCTGGTAAGGTACGGATATTTCTTAATTCTTAGTCTTCAGGTATTACGCAGTTTGGGACTTATTTGCTTACAAAGTCCCAATAACGTAAAGGAATCCCAGATATAGTGTTGTTGCAAATCCGTTTGGTCATGTAGTAATAAATATGGAAAACATTGATTTGCTAGGATTATGAATATATAATATATTGTCTTCTCTATTAATCTACAATTTCTTATTTTAGTCAAACAATCGATTGATCACATAATATATAGGCTATACGCATCACATGTGTGTATTCTATCCGCACGTGCTATTTTAATTTACCGGACACGATTGATGACGACATTATTATAACGCCTTTAACTAGTATACGTTTGATTAACTTCGAACCATATCCGTCTTTAATTATGTGTGATATCATTTATGTATCATGCGTTATTAATTCCTTTATCTTTAAATGATGTGATTGGTTTTCAGCCCATTTGAATAATGAGCTTCTTTCAAAACACGAACAATATATAAAACAGACACTAACATGATATAGTTTCATGAATTGAAATTGGTATTAAGCGTATTAATCTTGAACATTGTTTGCGTTGTCTTAAAACAGAGGTTTATTTGATAATCTGACTGCCATAGAAACTTGACAAAAGCATCGGCATAGCAATCAATCATTTCCATCGGAAATACACAATGTTTCAACGCCTAGCGAAGTGGTGTTTTTATATAAATCAATCAATCAATCTCATTAAGGCGTCATGTTAGAACATAACAGACTGAAATAGATGCAGAACACACCATACAAGAAGACGTGGCATTTCTGTATAATCTTTAAATTGATGTCAATTAAGTTGAATAACCAATTGTATTATTGGAGAATAGTAACAATAGAAGAAATGCAATCTTCGTGTTCAGATAGCTAAGTAATGTCACGTATTTTATGAGAAATCTCAGTACAAAACTGCGTGATAATCTCAAAGTGGCGACCTTTATTTGAAGCAAGTATACTGGATAAAACTGATGTATCGACAATTATCCAATCAGAACATTTTTTTTTGCAAAAGTAAAGAGTTACACATGGAATTACAATAATGAGCCTTGATAGTCACCCTGGAACAAGCAATCACAATGTTTGATAACAATGAATTGTTGTATGCCTTATTGATTCTGGTACCGAAACAACAACAAGACAAAAGGACTGGCAGGTTCACATGTCAACCGGATATAATCCGTGTGCCAAAGTTTATTGGCGTCCTGTTAGACATCGATCTATCATTGGCAGTAAACATCCTGTGACAAATGTATAGGCAACCACAACATGACAACACTAACGGTCAGGCAAGTGTCATTTCCACCGGAACAGCTCGAAGGATCAAACGCTATTAACGTCGAGTTTTGTTAAAAGATAACGATGCTGATATAACAGATATGGCATTATTTCTCAATGATTTAGAATGTCAAATAAGTAGTCAAAATCGTAATTAAGTGTTTAACTTGTAAGTATTAGCGTTATGATTGGAATACAAATGAAACTATGGCGGGGTTGGGTGAACATTCAATTTTGAAACAACGATAAAGTGTCAACATATACACATACTCTTGACAAGACTAGTGACTATGATTTTTTATTTATTTGTTTGTATGCAAAAGATTATTTTTTGCGAAATACCAAAGGGTGGAAAAATCTATGTACGTTTTCGAAATTATAATCACTCAACGTATATGCTTATAAATTAATGGGTTTAAAACTATGTTATTCGTTAAATTTATCTGATTTGCGTATTACATATTCCGTTAAAAGACATGTTTATTAATACAAATACAATTAACAAACGTGTTTATATATTCATAAGCTTTGTCTTCATTGACCTAAATATAGGCGTGCAAAGCTGTTCTTGGTGTAAGGTAATCAACTTCACATGTAGGCGTTTACGGCGAATTTTTTAGAGACCCGTTATATATTAACAGATATGTAAGGGTTGTAAAATATTGGTTTAAAATAACTAAACGTGACAATATTATATTACGATCCATAATGGAAGATGGTTTGGCTGACTTAAATGATAATAAATTGAACTGGTTCGGAAAGATGAGGGACTTACTGTCTACATACGGATTTAATTATATGTGGTCTAATAACTCACAAATAAATGAGGCTAATTTTTGTCTTTGTTCAAACAAAGAGTTATCGACGAATACATACAAGAGTGGACACGAGATATTAATGATAATAGGGTACTTATTGTGTATAACGCATTAAAAACAACATTCTCGTTTGAACCATACTTATAAATGATTGTGTCAAGACATTTAAGATCAGCGATTACGTAATTACGCATCTGTGCACATAACCTGAGAATTCAGACTGGTAGGTATGATGGAATGGAACGAAATTTGCGAATCTGCAAATTATGTAACAGCAATAAAGTTGAGGATGAATTCGGCTTTTGTTTAAATGTGCCAAAGTTGTCCAAATAAGAGAAAACTACATCAAAATGAAGAACGAACATGTTCAAACTCACGGAGTTATTAACTACACAAAATAAAAGCGAAATGTTCAAGCTAGGAAAGTTCATAACAGAAGCACTAAACATTCGCCAAGTTGATACTCATAGCATTGTATAATTGTGTTATATGTATAACTTTAAACTAAACACATTGTGACACTATGTGAAATGCTGTTTCAACCATGTATGTAGATATTATATGCCTATATAGTTGTTGCATACACAATAAGTATAACTATTATTCGGTATTGTGTGTGCTACTTAAATATAATGGGATTCGGATCCAAATTGTACTATTTTGTGTTCTTAAAAATTGTTGTTCTACTCCATCATCGATTTTTTAAGAACACAACATAGTACAATTTGGATCCGAATCCCATTACATTTAAGTTGCGTACACAATACCGAATAATATTTATACTTATTGTGTATGCAACAACTATATGACATATAATAGTTGTGATTTAAATGTGTGTATCTAAACAGATGGACCATTAATGGTTGTAAAGGTCTTGTAGACTTAGTGTCCTTTAACACATTCAGATACAATCAGAATATATCATAAGGTTTGGATAGTAGTAAGATCACATTAGACTGTAGCTTGTGTCTTGTATCCTGGTGAGATATAGTCAAACTTTTGTTTGAATCTCGTATCCTGCTAAGATAATATCAGACTATAGTCTGAGTCTTGGATCCTGTAGAGATAACATCAAACTATAGCCTAAGTCTTGAATCCTGGTAAGATGACATCTTACTAAATTATGAGTCTTGGATTCTGATAAGATAACAACAAGCTATAGTTTTATTCTTTTATCTGATAAGATAACATTAGCCTATACTCGTTGCATTATAACTCGAGTCATGCGAATATTTCCCTTATGGCATATTCGAGACCAGACTGCGCGGATGCATATTACTTTAAACCATTTTTTTGCATGACGCTGCTTTTATAATCTTCGTCTGCTTATACATTAAAACTACACATGACACATGGGGCTTACGTATATTGAAATTGTAATGTCTTAATTTTGTTTAAAGCATTGTTTATTATAACAGATATCTACTAGGAGTATATGTTATGTTTATCTGGGTGGTGTCTGTAATTTCCTGTATTGAATTGGCATTTGGACACTTTTCTTAAATATGATGGCAACAAGAATAAGTCTCCTAATAATGTTTCTTTTGATTCATTTTTTCTCCTTTTGTTATTTTCTCCTTTTCTATGGTACAACAGTGAACAGAGATGTATAATTCTATATCAATTTTTTACAGAACCAGTTTGTTATAGACGCCACACGCATGTACAACTGAGTCAATGTTTCACTATGTAATTCTTCCATAAGCAAAATAGACTTTCTTCAAATAAACAATGGACCGGAACTTCTTTTATTACCATGTGAGCATAGGCCGTATTGTTAACTGTTAAACCGATGATATTGTTTGCAAATAGCAAACAGCGAAACTCCATGAGGACATACATGATGGTTTATTGAGAAATATCAGTGAAATAAAACTGATATTTCAGTTTTAAACAGTGAAAAATAACAGTGAAAAATATCGATATTTTTCACTGTTTTACTGTGAAATGGCGTCATTTTTTTGACGAAATGACGTCATAATTCCAGCGAAATTCTTCAGTTAAACTCTTTTATAATGTAAATAAACGGTTAAAGCATCAAATAAAAAGAAAATGTGTTGGATTCGGTGGAATATCGATTTTAATGAACTCGTGATCATAGAAAAAATATATTTTCATTCGTGGCTGCGCCAATTGTGAAAATATAATTGTCTATGATCACTCGTGAAATAAAATCAATATTCCACCGATTCCAACAAATATCCTTTATATATTAAGTGCAACAAACTATGTTTGATCAAATTAAGTCACGCGAGGATCAGTAACGGAAGGTAGATTGTATTTCATATACGTTATGTGCGTCAATACATAAATTATCTGTTCATCGAAAAACAATTATACATATAAAAAAAACTTGATGATACATTGTGTGACTTCACTATTACATGGCAGGATATACAAACACGTCAGAATAGCCTGTCGATTCATACATTGCTCACTGTCACATTTGCGACATAATTCTAATTTAAGACGTTATTGCACGTGGGAATAAACTGAAATTACCACGTTACTAATAAAAATTTGTTTTCTCATCGAACAATACCTAACTGAATATATGACTACATGAATACATGACTCTCTTGACGTCACCTTTTAAAATGGTGTCATTTTATTTTATGACATATCTTTAATAGTTTTGTTTATGTTCGTCAATAAGTCAATGCATGGTTAGCAAGACATGGGTTTGTAAACCACGTTCGACTTTAAACATTGATATAAGAACACATATCAAATCCATTGCGGTCTTTTAAATAAATCTGAAAGAACTACACAATGAGTATATGGTAACATAAATTTTATAACAGCACACGTAATAGGAACAAGTACAACAGAAAAAAAAACTTTATGAGGCATGATGAAATGAAGTAAATACAAATATCAACTAAAGTTGTTTTTTGTACAAGATTTGAGTAATAATTATCACATAGTACAAACATCATATCATCGTTATGCATCACATTAAGAAATCGTAATAACCGTAATACAGGGTGTACAAGGCCACCTAACACATACAATAAATACAATAAAAAATACAAATAAATACGGCATTGTGTTATTCTTACATTCATCATAATTATTGTTTTATGATATATATCATCACACTAAGTCAACTATACATAGTAAGATATAAAATCAAACACTACTTACACATGTGGTTTTGTAAAGTTTGTTTTTGTATATTGAGTTTGGTATAAATTTTTCATTTGAATGCTATTTTCCGCTTTATTCCTACGAGTACACTAAATACATTTAAACGTGTTATTATCCGTCATATTCAATATCGTATGCGATAGTCATTCAAAAAATTGTATACAGTCTCGAAAGCATTTCTTTTATTAGTTCTCTACCTTTTTAACTTGATGAGACTATAGGTTGAACGTGCGTCCGTCATGAATGTATGAATGTCGGTCTGTCATCTGTACGCCTGTCCGTCAGTCGGAGAAGATTGTCAGATCCTGGCAACTGTAATTGTCAAAACGTGAACAGATTACAACCGAGCGCAAAGCAGCGTATTATAACGTATGGACACGCATCACATCGTATTTTAGTCTGAATTCTCAGAAAAAGACCGCAATTAGAACGTGTTCCTAATCACGGAGTACCTGAAGGATCGCACGGCAGTCGCAACGTAGCATCATTAACACCTCCTGCCTTTCCAGAAGCAGAAAATGCGCCGAAATTCCTCATTGAATCGTTTGTTCATAACGCCGTAGATGATAGGGTTACAACAACTATTTGCATATCCTAGTATTATTGTAAACATATGGAACTCTCTTGGTACATGTCCAGCGTAAAATATTGAAAGTAGCATACTGATACAGTAGGGTAGCCAACATATGACAAATACCACAACAACAATTGTAAGCGAATAGGCAAGTCGTATCTCATGTTTCTGTTCTGGTCGTTTTAAAGGTGTTGTATGTCGCCCCTTGGACTTTCTCATTTGTACGTCATTTGCAGACCCCAGAATGTTGATTTCTGTTTCTGAATTCGAAGGTTCGACAAGCGAGACGTCCGATGAATGTTCACTTGAAATGGATGGTTCTGTCAATCCTTTGGTTGGGTGTTGGAAGCTGTTCACTGGCTTATGCGTTAATGTCAACTTTGGTGTCTTTGAAGACAGTGTGTGGGGTGTGGTTGTGGCAATAACGCGATTTGAAGTCACTGGCATCTCTGACGAGCTGGGTTTTAATGAACTGTGCAACGGATCTAAGTTTGCCGCAGTAATTGACATTGATTTTAAATCTACGCTAAAAAGGGTATTTGCTAAACTCTGGTGCTCTTTGTTCGGTTCCATATTTGAATAACTATTGTTGTTGGATAACGATTGTGAGTCTGTGGGTCTTGTTTTTTTCTTCTTTTCTATCATAGACCTAAGAAACGACACGATTAAAGTAAAGCGTTTGAACGACACACGATTTGATTCAGTTGGTATATTTTCTCTTTGTGTATCAATGGTTTGCCGGTTTCTTGTACGATCATTGCTGGCCCTTACGGTTCTCAAAATGAACACATTGCAAACTGACATGACCATGAAAGGTATCCCAAAGCAGCACAAAATCATGAAGAACGCGTAGGACATGTGGTTCTGCCAATCAGCGAAACAAAACGAATGTGAGGGCGTGTATACATATTCAGACCAACCAATCAGAGGCGGCAGAGAGAGTAGAATCGAAAATATGACAACACCTGGAATAGAGAATGTCACATTGTCATGAATAAATGTTATGGTGTATATTATTAGCTTAAAATCATGTCTTGTTAAAAAATAAAATACTACATTTGACGCATTAATTTATTATTAAGCTCGAGATATAAACCTTGCATGTTCGAAGTTAATTCTTTGACACAGTTAACAAAACAAACACTAGTAGTAGAAAGTCATTACGTAAAAATCAAAGGCTGTGTTCTATATTTAATTTATAATCCCGCATTCAGCCGTTTAATTGTTTTCATCTTTGATTAATAACATGAATTTCAACGTCTTTCTGCTACTTAATCCTGTTTATTCTGAAATTATTTCAGAATGATTTTAAATGTAGCACAAATAAAGTTTGATGGTTTCAACGTTTGTAAAGCATAACAACATTTCAATAAACCGGCTATTCAATTGAAAATTGAATATGTACCCATTAATAGTCAAAACAAGCACCTTGTAACGTTAATGAGTCAATAAATGGAATAAAACATTTGAATGCATATAATACGCCACACAACTCACCTATAATCATGAACACAGTGTTTCGAATCGTGTAGATGTCCTTGAACTTCTGTGGATAACACAACTTGACATATCTATTAATAGAAATGTTGCATAACGACAAGACGCTCGTAACAAGTGTAATCATATTCAGGAACCCAAAGCCTACGCATGCGCTGTGCGAAAACTCCCATCGACCCTTGATTATCGTGTACACCGTGATTGGCATGTTTGTCATTCCCACGAGCAGATCTGAAATACATGATGAACTACTTTGTTGATAAATACAGATAACAATATATTAACAAGCTAAAACCATCAATACTCTTACTTTTCAGATGGATTTTCAATAAATGTTTGCACCCATATACTAGAATTAACTGCTGATTATATGCTCGTACTTGATCAAATCAATATTTCATTAAAATGTATGCAAAAGGAAACTTTCAATGGCGAATGAAATTTGTTATTAATGTAAGATTATTTTGCAACGTCATTTTCTTCAAAACACTCTGTTGATAAATAAAGATAGAACTATATACCGAATTGAAAATCACCAACACCCTTACTTTAATATTGCATTCCTTGAAACAAAAGAAAATGGGTATAGCCGTAACAAAATTCCATGACCAATCGCTACACAAACTATTTTATAGGTTCGAGAATCGAACCCGCGATCCTTGGATGTGTAGTTGTGTTTGATTTTATGCCAGCATATAATTTAAAACAATGTGTATCCCACGGGTTAGTATTTCATTGTCCGTACGAGGATGGGAAAAAACGACGTGGTTATACAATGTTGTCATAGGGCTGGTCAACAGATACATAACCATGCGAACTCTTGTGTACAAACTGTGTATACGTTTGTTATAAAGGTAGCTTATTGAGCATGCTATAATACGTTTTTTTCTGCTGTTGCAGCTGAAGTTTCACTTTGTTTACATCTTTTTATGCCTTAAATCAAAACTCTTAAGTTGAATTGAAAAGGATGTCAAAAAAATCATGTTTGTTCACAATAATTTCTGACGCAAATAATCATATAAACTATCTGTATAATATAATATAATATAATATAATATAATGTAATGTAATGTAATGTAATATAATATAATACAATATAATATAATATAGGTAGTTTATTGGCGAAGGGAAATGTGGGTTATGTGGAGACTTCAAAAACGATGTATCTGAAATTCATGTCCATGAAAGAATAACATTTTTAGTTTGCTTCTATAAAGTAATAATTAAACTCCAAACACAATGTAAGAAGAATAGAGTTTCTCATTGTAAGCTTTTGTTAACGAGATGCATAACACATAATATGAGCAAAGTCGGGGTAACTGCCATTACAACAATAAGGGGGTTTAAAGCGATACAAAGATAGCCTTATATAACATGTTTCATTAACAAGCGATGTTCACTACAAAATTCGGTACATTATCATTTGTGTGTAATATTCCAAAATTATACAGCGTTGATACAATGTCGGTTTAATTCACCTTGACCATAACAGGTTTACATCTGTTTGTTCTTCAACTTAACATTTATAGCAGATGTATTACCACTATTGTAATTCAGATCTTCACAGTTAAACAGTTTATTACAGCAAAGAAGACACCGTCCTCGTTCCACTGACTTGATTTCCATGGATGTATTGTGGATGTGTGTATGTTCTCGCTTATTTCCCTCGTTTATACAGAAGCATTTTTAGTTGTGTTGCCATAAGTGATGTTTCATATATCATATTCCTTTATATATTATGACATGTTTAAACACACTTTGTAAATAACACCAGTCTACATAGCTAATTTGTTTTCAAAACATCACTATCATTTCATTACATTTTCCTCCCGGGGTTATTAATAAGCGACCTAGAGGCCATAATTGTAGCTTACCTGCAGCTGACAAGCCCAGGATGAACATGTTGGTCAGAGTCCGCAGTTTCTTTGCCCTCAACACCACAGCCCAGAGGCAAACGTTGCCCACAATGGTAACGATTATGATGACACACAGCACAGTGGTCTCCACTACTTTGGATACCGTCGTGACGTCATCGTATGCTGACGTCAACGTGGTCACTGAGGGCGTTGTTGAAGCGTTCACTGACGACGTCGACATTGATTCGATATTGTGTCAGTATAACCGATCTGATTTAATATTACAATAATGTTTTTATGACAAGTTATTTTCATGGCGTAAATACCGTAAATATGAAAATCCATACACATTATCATGAGCGTTATTGTTTTTATTTCCAGCTTGTAATATACGATTTTTAAGTATGGACAAATATGATTCAGAATAAATCATAATTTGGTAAACATTTTATATTACACACAAAATAATACAATGATTTTTTAAGGAGCTTAAATTGCGTAAATTTGATTCAATAAATATGGAAATATTTGCACGTCACACTCGAAATATTGTCAAATTAATTTTAGTATTCTAAAAAATCACAGTATTGTAAAAGATTATAAAATGGCTTATATTTTAACAAGCGAAATACCATTCCTGATTAAGAAATAATACTAAAAATAGAGTTGTGTGCATTACAAATCATAACTCGAGATCGATAAAATAATAGAGCGTGTGTAACGCATCTAAACCATAATTGAAATAATACATTTACTGCTAAAGCATCGTTTAAAATACGCTTTAATATTGAAAATCAACGAATGTTCTAGTGTTGGCGCATTAGGTTTTACTCCCACATTCAACTATGTTCTCGTTATTACAATTATTTAAAGTGTTCCAAATATTTTTGGTTTGCTACAAATATATTTTATTACATTGTTATAATTCGAACATCGAACATTGTAACATATAGAAATTGTTCACGTACATTTATTCTTATTTTCTCGTCTTTTATTTAAGCGATTGATTAAGCTCAGAATATAAATTTGAATAAATCTTCATATTATCCAAAACATATGCAATCAGATAAATGTATAAACCACACATGAATCAAGAAAGAAATCAAAAGCATGACAGAAACATAAACACTAGCGTGTGTTGTATATTACCTCGTGTATCAAATTTATGTAAAATAATAAAATGAAACATCCAAATTGTATATAGATTTAACCAACCACCGTTTAATCATATTTACAATATTGGAGTTTAGATTTAATGATTTTTTGTACAAAAAAATGTTGTTTGTTTACTTTACTTCAAAATTAATTTCAATTTGTATAATTTATATTGTTCTATCTTACTATAAATGTTGAACGAGGGTGCATATTTTAATATTAAATATTCTCCCAAAGATATCACATTAAAACATTATTACCTCAAATAATGTATAATCGTATATCCGATAATTCAATACCGCAATGTGTTTATACAACTCGAACCTACGTCTTTTTTAATCATTCTGTATACGGCTTTTTTATATTCTTCAACGCCAACCTGTTGTTAATAGGCAAACTTGGAAACCCCTTATACTAAAATAATCTTTACAAATTGTATATGCGTCTATTTGACACGTGTCTATGAATATACACACATAATGAAATCCGTGTTAAAAATCACCAACACCAACGTCCTAGTGACACAAATAAACTCTCCTCATTTATGAATAATTTGAATCAGATTCTTAATTGCTATTTCCTGCAGTATGATGTTAGCATTGCATACGAACTACGCATATGATTATGAATGATGTAAGCGTTCGTAAATCCTAGCTCATGTGTTATTCTATCATTCAAATGATTCCTTCATGAATGATGATTTTTTTAGTAAATATAAGACAAACAAATTAAATATTGTTAAGTAAAATCTCCAGCGACATGTACCCCAATACTGGCATCCTTATTTTGATTTTGATATTTACCACCAAGTTAAGCACCGAAGACTCTTCATACAAAACCACAAGGCTAGGTTAGAGAACGATTGAAAAAAGTCACAATGTGTACGTATGAATGAAACAAGCCGATGTACTCGACTTTGTCTACGCTTTAGGATAGACACATTTCTTATTTTATTTTGTCTTTTTATCTTGTTTATTATGTTATTTTTGCATTGTTACTCTTTAAAAGAATTCCAAATATAACAGTTTTGTTAGTAAGATAATTTATTGATATTTCCAAAAATACGAAAATGCGTGAACATCTCCCTTTAATAACAGTGCGATTGCAATAACGCTTGATACTCCTATTACCATTTCCGAATTGATTATTGCAGATTCTGCAATCATCTTAAATCAGCTTATTGGACGCATCATTTTTGTATGAGTCGAATAATTATTGTTCTCACGTGTTTGCAATTTTAATTAAGGTCGCTTTGTTAATGGACCACAGACAACAAATTACTGTAGCAAATAAAATGACCATTTCATCAGTAAGTAATCAAATAGAAAAATGATGCAATGTCTCATAACACATTGCAATAATAAAATATTAAAAAAAAATTAAAAACATAAATATCAATACTAAAGCATAGATACATTTTTTTTTTAATTTTAGTGATTTGATTCTAAGTATTCATACGACATTTACAGAAACAAAAATATAACAAATTGTTCAAAAATAATTTTTTTTAACTTTTCTTTGAATGAAACTGTCTGCCACTAAATCTGTATTTGTGTTCTTTGTAAACCAATGGCTGACGCAGGCATTTGTCAAATATTCAAGAAGTGTCGATTTGCATGTTATCTACGTAATCTACGTAATTATTTCATCACCATTAAAAACAGTCAGCTAAAAAATGATACATTCGAGTTATTAGTATATCCTAGTATGTTCGTTTGTTTTAATCATATCGGTCATCGCAATATTATGTGCGTATTAGTGCGTTTAGGTTAACTATATTGTGTCACATAGCACGTAATATATTATTAATTGCTAGAACTGAATCATGTGATTGCAATTGTGCGCACAATGATGTATACTGTAATTATTGTTTACAAAACCGAATATAAATGGCCTTTATATTTCATTGACATTCTTCGATAGTGATTCTATCTTCTCGTTGCCATCTCTTGCTGCAGTTGAATAAAAGATTATATCTCCCACCAGCTATACTTGTGAAATGTTTTAATCAAGGTTTAATCAATGCGGGTTTCAAAGAAATATTTAAGTGAGTTTGTTTCGTGTCTTAGTAATATGTGTATTTATGAGATGCGTTGGTTGTGCAATGTGCGTCATAGTTGTTGCGTCAAAGCGTAGGTATATGTTCGTTAGATCGAACAATGTCCGAGTGATTTAAAGAAATTTTATTTACAGGCAAGACTATGTTATGTACATGTATCACGAAACGACATATGCATTTAAGCTACTAATTTGTGCCTCCACTTGATGTAAAGACGCACAAAGGCTCACAGAAGTTGCAATACAAACAACACAATAAGCATTTGATATATACTAACATGTAATTGTGATTTGTAAACATGGATTGGTCATTAAGCAATATGTAATGGTCGTTAAGCAATACGGAATTGTCATTTAGCAAAATGAATGGATCGGCGGATATTCCCGTTCGTATTTTATTGATTAACTTGAAAGTAGTATTTGGAAATGACACCCCAATCTAATATATACAATGTTATAGTTTTGGACATTACGTTTTTTTTGTTTTTTTTTTGGTGACTTGACGTGCATGTATAGTTATAAAATATTTGCTACTTGTGAGGTTAGGCTAGCCACCACGTTAAAATCTTAAGTTTAATGCAAGCATTAATCATTCAAAAGCGATGACCTGATCTTTAAAAATTAAACTAGCGTTTTATTTGAAGAGTCCTATATCGTGTAATTCTAGCTGTAATTTCTCAACTTTTAACATCTGATCTTAATCAGATATAATGTAAGATAACTGTAATCTTGAAAACCGAAACTGGTATCGTCACCAAAATATTAATGACAGAGAATTTCATGGTCACGTAACACGAGATCCATGACAATGTTATAGTTACGGGAATAGATTATATAAGAGACTCACTTTTATATCTTGTTCAACCCTGTTTCATTGCGCTCAAAATAATGGTTCTACTTTAGAAATTAACTGACTGTGGTTTTCGTCCAATGTTGTTTCACTCAAAACCGCATTATATCACGTTCACGACATTTGTCATGAGTCAACAATAACACCGACTTCTTTGTTAGAACCCTTTGAAATGTCACTATTTATGGTGTTTGTTCCTTGAAACACAATATATCCAACTGTGGGAAACGCGTAGCAGTAGCGGAATGTAGGCGATGCCAAGACCTCTTATTTTCGGCTTTTAATAGATCCAAGACATTGTTGATGTATTCCGATTAGGGGGCTTTCTAATACCTTTATTTACTTCTCTGTTATCTTTTACATTGATACAAATACGCAATACAGGTAAAAATGTGTACATGAAATGCTATCAATAAGAGATAAAACAAAATTATACCGTATCAACAACAACCCAAAACACTTTCAGCCAGTTGTATTACCTAGAACATGTATTGATTGCTTGTTGATGTCTAAGTATGGGTAATTGAAACATTTTAATTAATGTAATTTAGAAGGGGAATACAAGTTGTACCTTATCGCATGTTCAACATTCAGTTCGTTCTCAAAACTGTCATAACACAACGTTAATTGGAATTAAAACAACCAGCTTATTGTTTGTATAAATTATTACAGGCTAGGCTTTTAATTTTATATAAAAGATACTTTTGGAATTGGCATGATACTGTTTAAATTGTTTTACATTTACCGTATTGGGCATTTTTTATTATTAAACTTTTCTTACGTGTTGGTTCACCTTTGTGTACTTGTACTTGTGTTGATGTCACCATAAATTGCATGATTTTTAATCTCTGTTTAAACGCGGTGATCCTAGTCGTATTCAAGTTTTTCCCGGTTGTGCAACTGACGTTTCACTTTGTGTTTGCTTTGCACTGTTTGATTTGTCAAAGCTTTTATTTCCTTTAACAAGAGTCATAATGCTGTCTTTTGCAATCGCTCCCGCTTATTTATCGCGATATTAGAATCTCGCTTGCTAATGTATCACAATATAGCAATATATTCTGCTTATGTGTCTCGGTTATTGAAACGCTCTTGTTAATGTATCGCGATATTGTCGATTATGTTATTTATAAATGATAATGAACTTTCAGTTATATCTTTGATAGAGAACCCCTTCAAATATTCCGCATGTTCTTTACATTAGATGGAAAAGCTGATAAATAAGTTACATATATTTTTTGCTGGCTCAAAATCACAACTTTGCAATCGAAAGATGCGCGCGAATGTTATTGTGTTGATGCGATTTGTGTGTTGTAAACAAAGAAACTGTCAGTTGTAACATAGTTCCACAATCTGTGACTTTAATATTCCTGCTGTACAATAGCCCCCTTTGAGTGATATATTCATCAATATGTATACCGCGTGATCACAGTATTGTCTATGATTCGTTATTATGGTGATACCAACTTTCTCAATGAAAAACGGCGATACATAATATATGCCATAGGAGTTTACCTGACAGTTTAAAACTTGTAGTGTTTACTGACGGGCCAAACACCTCATGCAAGAATCATTTTGAAGTATAAATGGATAAAGGATTACATCAGCGCGTATTATTATATACTTTATTTGTCATCTTCACTTTCATTTATTACAATTAATAATACAAATAAATACATAAAAATAAACTGTTTCATATCAACACTTGATCGTTTAAAACACTGGGAAGTTATTTTTATGATGCAATATAGAAGATTTAATGAAGTGTGTTTATTCCTGGAATTTTGTATCAATTACACATACAATGAGAATGTTTGTATGTATAGTAAGGGTGTGTCGTGTGATACGCAACCACGGGTTGAAGACGACGAGTATTATCACGATATTACAAAGATATTGATAAAAATGAGGACTTAAAACTGTGTGAGTATATGAATTTACTTATTGACAAAGTGTGGTAATAAACAATTGCATTTATAAGCGTTACGGTACATTTTTGTTAAGAAGTTATTTTATTATAACATTTGCTTTATTTCTTACTTGCTAAATTAACGTCAATATATAGAGAAAGAATGGGTAATAGAAATTTGGAAGACTTCCGTCCATATCCTTATCAAAGTTTTGACATAACTCATGTATTTAAAAAAAGTTGACAAACACCCTCTCTAGTGTATGAGATGTAAGTAGAAACAAATCGTAGTGTATAATTTAACCTTTTGTTGTTGTTTATGTTAAGCCTAAACGGCGTTTGAGAGGCCCGCCGCGCCCCTCGCGGAACACGAACAACCTTTTTTTGATGTGCTGACTCGCCTCCACCCGGGGTGAGAGTCTGTCGATAGACGGTGGTTATAAGCTTGCTTATTTGTTTATCTTTATGTTTATGTTTTGTTTATGTTTAGTTTATGTTAGCCTTCACGGCGTTTGAGTCAGTTGTCCGCCGCCGTCTCGGCAGAACGCGCAGTTGCGCGCGCATGTCCGTCGGTTATTTCGACCCGAAAATGGCGGTTTTCGCCATTTTGTGCTTGTCGTTGCTTCCCTACGTTTTTATGTTTGTTTTTATTTTATTTTTGTTTATCGCGGTTTTCGCGATAATGGGAAAAAGTGGCTTGAAAAAATATTGATTTTATAATTTTTTTGATTTTGGTGAAAATTTGTGATTTTTATGATTTTTTTATGTGAAAACAATTTTTGCGGAAAAAAAAATTTAAGGTCTGTTTTGTAGTACTACCACAGACCTTGGATCACTTGGACTTCCGGTTAGACAACTTTTTTTAATGACGTTAAGTCTTTTTCCCGTAACTTTATTTTGTATTTTTTTTACGGGAAAACGTCGCGCTTCGTGACGTCCATGTTTATACATTAATTTGGCGGGAATTGGTGATGTGTAATGACGTCATTTCAATGTTTTTGTTGTTTTTGTGACGTCATTGTTATTGTAACTTGTTTATGTCATTTTGCCGTTAAGAATGACTGCGACCGGACGTGATTTGCGTATTTTGGGAGAAGCTGCTATGCGTAATTATACATTTTATATGTTTTATTTTACGCAAGAAGATTATGAAGCGGTTATAGCTAATTACCTTTATGGTTATCTTTGTATGAGTAAGCGGATTAGTGTTGATGGAAATCCTTATGTGTTGGGTTTTATCCAACTTAAGGTAAAGAAGAGGTTGCGTTTATTGAAGAATTATATGTCACCTAAGTGTGACATTACGCCTACTAGGATGTCGCCGCTATGTATTGTTAGCGTTTGTAAGAAGAAAGGCGACTTTATGGAAATGGGTTTGTTGAGCAGGCCTGGAATTAAGAAGTTATTGTTGAAGATGACGGAACCTGTTCCGAAAGCGGAGGTGGATGCTGCTGAACCTATTGTTGATGATTCGCCGGCTTTGGCTTCTCCTCTACCTAGGACTCCATTGAAGAGGACTATTGGAGATGAGAATGGAATAGGCGAATGCCCGGATGCCCCTTGTTGTAAACGAACATTGGTTGTGAGTGACAACACTTGTTGTGTGACAAATTAGGCTTGTTTCCGCCATGTTGGATGATTTATAAACCAAAATTAAAACATAAAATGTTGTAGTGTATAATTTAACCTTTTGTTGTTGTTTATGTTAAGCCTAAACGGCGTTTGAGTGTCCCGCCGCGCCCCTCGCGGAACACGAAAAACCTTTTTTTTTTATGTGCTGACTCGCCTCCACCCGGGGTCAGAGCCTGTCGATAGACGGCGGTTATTAGCTTGCTTATTTGTTTATGTTTATGTTTTGTTTATGTTTAGATTATTTTAGCCTTCACGGCGTTTGAGTGAGTGTGTTGTGTGCCGCCGTCTCGGTGGAACGCGCAGTTGAGCACGCATGTCCGTCGGTTATTTCGACCCGAAAATGGCGGTTTTCGCCATTTTGTGCTGGTCGTTGCTTGCCTTTGTTTTTATGTTTGTTTTTATTATTTTTTTGTTTATCGAGGTTTTCGCGATAATGGAAAAAAGTGGCTTGAAAAAAATATTGATTTTAGAATTTTTATGATTTTGGTAAACATTTGTGATTTTTATGATTTTTTTATGTGAAAATAATTTTTGCGGGAAAAAAATGTTCTTAGGTCTGTGTTAACAATTTTTTGTTAGCAAACCTATAATATATAAAAAGCTAAAATAATTGTACTGACAAGAACTAATTGAATACAATGTGTTGCCTTCAAGTTGTAATTGAGAAAATAAAACTTTACGAGCTAACTCTACTTACTTTGCTTTTTAATATTATAGCTTATTTGTAACCATACTTTGTAGTAAACGTTTGATTACTCCATCAATCTTAATTGATGATTTTCCATACGAAGAACTATATTCTTAATGTAATTTTTATTAGGAATACCATTCCGCTTGTTTAAATATAAGCTTAGCATTTTATTTTTGAACTTTTTTACAATTCTGTGCATTTTTTAGATAACTAGAATTAGTTTGACACTATTGCGAAAGTGAAGTTCATAAGTTCATATTCATTGAATACAAATAATGCAATTGTAGATCTTATATAATAAGCAGCGTATTTATCTGTTAACAAACAACAATTTTACCAGTTAATAATTTATTCTGCATAATATTGTCAATACTTTAATTCGTATACGTATAGCTGTAAACAACATTTAATATCATGATAATAATTCTGGAGTTTCATGTGTAGTATAATTCTATTACCTGTTAATATAACTAGCAATACAAACATTATTGTAACATTATATCAGATCGGCTATACTGACACAATATGGAATCAATGTCGACGTCGTCAGTGAACGCTTCAACAACGCTCTCAGTTCCCACGTCGACGTCAGCATACGATGACGTCACAACGGCATCGAAAGTGGTGAAGACCACCGTGATATGCGTCATCACAACCGTAACTATTGTGGGCAACGTTTGCCTCTGGGTTGTGGTGTTGAGGTCAAAGGCACTGCGGACTCTGACTAACATGTTCATCCTTGGCTTGTCAACTGCAGGTAAGCTACATATCTGACCTCTGGGTCATACCTTCTAAGCTCCTTACTTAAATCTTGAGTTAAGTCCATTTTTCAGGGAAAAACATTCAACGCATACCAAACGTCGTTAGGCACAAACGTCAATTTTAGAAGTCAAATCAGTGTTCATATAAACTGATATGAGACTTGCACATTGGCGGCACAGAAACACATTCAGCCCAGCCATTCCGTTATTGTCATCTTGCCTAATTCGCTTCTCCTACCACTCTGCTAAATTCGAAGAGGCAAACGACTTTACATACGTCTCCGCCGGTCTGGAAAAGCGTCTGAACGTGACAATAACGTGATAGTTGACGTTTGACAGACGTCGGTGAGTTCACACCGCGCCTGATATTGACGTGTATTCGTTCTTACACGTCTTTTTGAAGTCGCTTTGTGCATTGTTGTTCTCGGACATTTTTAGCTGTATCCTAAAAAAGTGATTTACCGCTTAAACACTAGCTCATAGTTTGCACGGTTCATGCCCTTACCTTCCGTTTAACCATGAATCTATGTGCCTATTACTATTTGCATCAAAAGAGTAAAAGACCAAGGGTTGGCAGAAATTCTGTAGTTTGAGAACTAACGACTTTGATTTAGTTCTCTTTATATTACGATTATTATTATTATTATTATTATTATGGATATAATAAGCAAATGTGTGCCACACTATATTAATAATCCACCTCAAAAGTAAGGGTGTTCATGATTTTCAATTGTTTTTTTATATTGTATCTGTATTTATCAACGAAGTAGTTCATCGTGTATTTCAGATCTTCTCGTAGGGCTGACAAACATGCCAATCACGATGTACACGATAATCAAGGGTCGATGGGAGTTTTCGAAAAGCGCACGTGTAGTCTTTAGGTTCCTGAACACGATAACACTGGTAACGAGCGTCTAATCGTTATGCAACATCTCTATAAATAGATATGTCATGGTGTGTTATCCACAGAAGTTCAAGGACATCTAAACTTTTCGAAACTATGTGTGCATGATTATAGGCGAGTTGTGTGGCGTATTAAATTCATTTAAATGTTTTATTCCGTGTATTGACCCTTTAACGTTACAAAGGGAGAAATATGCAATTTTTAAATAAATATAAGATAAATTGAAGTATTGGTATGTTTAACATACGTTGAAACTATCGACCCAAAGTTATGCTACATTTAAAATCAGTATCTGATTTGAAACGTTACAACTGATTAAGTTACAGGAAGACGTTGACTTTGATATTAGTAAGCACAGGTGAAAACAAATAAACGGCTGAATTCGGGATTATAAATTAAATACAGAACACAGCCTTTCATTGTGACTTTTTTACTAGTTCTAGTGTTATTTTTGTTGACGGTGTCAAAGTGTAAACTTTAAACATTGAAGGTATATTTATATATCGAGCTTAAGCATACATTATTGGGTCAACTGTAGTATTTTATTTTTTAACAAGTAAGACTTAAATTTAATCTGATAATACACACCATAACCTTTATTTATGACAATGTGGCATTCTCTTTTTCAGGTGTTGTAATATTTTCGATTCAACTCTCTCTCTCTCTCTCTCTTTATCTCTCTGCCGCCTCTGATATGGTTGGTCTGAATATGTTCACACGCCTTTGCTTTCGTTCTGTTTCGATGATTGGCAGAACCACATGTCCTACGCGTGCTTCCTGATTGGATGCTGTTTCGGGATTCCTTTCACGGTCATGTCAGATTGCATTATTTTCATTTTAAGAACCGTAAGGGCCAGCAGATTTCGGGTAAGAAACCGGAAAACTATTTTTACAAAAAGAGAAAATATACCTACTGAATCAAATTTTGTGTCGTTTAAACGATTTACTTTAATCGTGTCGTTTCTAAGGTCTATGATAGAAAAGAAGAACAAAACAAGATCCACAATCGGTCTCCAACAACAACAGCCATTCAAACACGGATCCAAGCTCAGCAAAACAAATCTCTATCGGTGACTTATAATCGATGTTAATAACTGCTGAAAACTTTAATCAGTTAGACAATTCATTAATAACCAGCTCATCTGGGGTTCCATTGAGTTCAAATCAAGTACGTGCCAAAACCACAGCCCACACATCGTCTCCCCAGTCACCAAATTTAACGTTAAAGCATAAGCCATGGCACAGACTCCTTCATCCAAAATGGAAACATTCGTCAGAAAAACAACAACCAAGCAGGGGGTCACCATTGCCATCAATTTAAATTGAATCATCCTGAACCTGACGTTCAAATGAAAATTCCTTAATCGCGACAGTCGTCATCCAGACGACGAGAAGAAATGCGACTTTCAATTTCGCTCACAATTGTTGTTGCTGTATTTGTCATATGTTTGCTTCCCTACTGTATAGGTATGTTTCTTTCAATATTTAACGCGGGACATGTACCAAGAGAGTTCCATTTGTTAACAA
Organism: Dreissena rostriformis; assembly: GCA_007657795.1. Taxonomy (NCBI): domain Eukaryota; kingdom Metazoa; phylum Mollusca; class Bivalvia; order Myida; family Dreissenidae; genus Dreissena; species Dreissena rostriformis. The sequence continues at coordinate 89,560 of VMBQ01000952.1, read as the reverse complement.
TAATACTAGGATATGCAAATAGCTGTTGTAACCCTATCATTGACGGTGTTATTAACAAACGATTCAATGAGGGATTTCGGCGCATTTTCTGTTTCTGGAAATACAGTAGTTGTTTATGATTCAACATTGCGACTGCCGTGCAAATACTCAGATACGCCGTGATTGGCCACACGTAAAAATCGCGGTCTTTTTCTGAGAGTTTAGGCTAAGATATGATGTGATGCGTGTTGATATGTTAGGATACGCTGATTTGTGCTCGGTTGTAATCTGTTTACGGTTTGACAATAACAGTTGCCAGGATCTGACATGTTTTTCCGACTGACGGACAGGCGTACAGATGACAGACATACATACATATATGACGGTCGCACGTTCAACATAAAGTCCCATCAGATTGAACGGATAGGGGACTTATAAAATGAATAATTTCGAGACTGTATACATTTTTAATGACTATCTCATACAACCATAACAAAGTCGACCAGGCAAAAAGAAAGGCAATAACATAATTATTTATCACCTTCCCATTCCTTTAAACATCAGTAGTTGTATGTGACACTTTACTTTGAAACGGCAATAATACCTACGTGACGAATAATAAAACGTTTACATGCATCTATTCTACACCTTTGTATGAATAAAGCGGAAATTAGCATTGTAATGAGAAATGTATATCAAAAGCAATATTCAAAAACAAACTTTACAAAACCACATGTGATTGCAGTGTTTGATTTCGTATCGTATCATGTATATTTGACCTACTTTGATGATGTCTATCATAAAACAATAATTATGATGAATGTAAGAATAATCCAATGTTGTATTTATTTGTATTTATTTATTGTATATATTTTATGTGTAAGGTGGCCTTTTACACCCTGTATTACGGTGTCTTCATGAGATATATTACGATTATCGAAGGTTTTTACTATGTGATAATATCAAATCTTGTAAACACAAATGAGTTAAGTTGATATGTGTATTTACTTCATTTTATCGTGCCTCAGAAAGTTGTGTTTCTGTTGTTCATGCTCTTGCTCATATTAAGCGTGCTGCTATAAATGTTATGTTACCATATGCACATTGTGTAGATTTTTTCAAATTTATTAAAAGGACCGCCATACATTTGATATGTGTTCTAATATCCATGTTTAAATTCAAACGTGGCTTACAAACCCATGTCTTGCTAACCATGCATTTAATTTTTGACTGTCAAAAACAAAACTATTAAAGATATGTCAAAATATAACATGACCCCATTTGTAAAGGTCATGCTTATATATTCAGTTAGGTATTGTTCGATATTTTTATTAGTAACGTGGTTAATGCAGTTTATCCCCACGTGCAATAACGTCTAACATAAGAGTTATGTCGCAAATGTGAAAGTGAGCAATCTATGACTCGACAGGCTATTCTGACTTGTGTGTATATATTACCATGTATCAGTGAAGTCACACAATTTATCATCAAGTATTTTGATATTTATAATTCTTTTTCTTTTTTCGATGAACAATTAATTATGTATTGACGCATATAATGTATTTGCGATACAATTTGTCATCCTCAATTAATTTTAGGTACAGCTCACAGTGATATCAATCACGCGACGGAACAACATCGTATAAAAAAAGAATAAAGAGCGTCATTATATATTATCTTACGAATATTCAAGAATCAGACAATAGTCTCATGTTATCATTAACTATTTATCTACACTTATTCTACACGACCTTTACAGCCATAAGTTGATAACTTGTTCTTTGTAGATACAAAGAGAATATCAGGTTACTGCCCTATCATTGTGTACTATATCAGGTGAGGCTTAGAATAAAAGAACGGCGAGGTTTGTCGAGCTGTTGTTTTATTCGTGCTGAGCCTGATATATAACACAACGATACGACAGTAACCTGTTTTTCTGTTAATTATCCCTCTACGTCCACATTTTAAAATTATTAATGAATTATAATATCTTCGACGCTGCATTTTAGCGGGAATGGATATAATGTTTGACGTGTGACGTTTTAATAATGATGCCATGAGAACTTTCGCTTTATATTTGTAAAAATAGTTTTTGCTGCTTTTGGTGCTTTTTATGTCTTAAATATATTACATCTTGGTATTAAAATGTTTGTGTTGTTGATTCTGATTTGATTTTACCAAATATGATGACCGTTTAGTTGATTCCGAGTAATATGACCTACATCCGACCATTGACTGATGTAACAACTTCCTGATGACTTGGTATAAATAATATATCAGTCAACGTTATATCAGCCATATATCAATGTACCTGTATTATAAAAAACATTTATAATACAACTATTATGACTGACTTAAACAGTAGATAAAAATACGTTGCCCTTACTCATTGTTATCTACAAGTTATTACACAATTTAGACATTTTTCCATTGCAATAAACTTCGCCCACATTACCAAACTGTGTACGATATTGCTCGTATATACTCTATAGTAACACAACTTGTCCCAGAAATATATGAGTAGTATACATTGCGAAACATCTGTTTCCATTTTTTTTTAAACGTACATCTGTGAAGAACATATGTATATATAACAGACAAACACAAAATCATAGAACGAGCAAAGACTTTAGTGAACTCACTCTGTGTTTGATTACAAAATAGACACTCAAAATATGGAAATGACCTTCATAGTTTATGATAAGGTCGTATAATTAGAACTTTTGAATGAAAAATCGTTTTAAGATTGTTATTGATTTACGAAGCACGCTTGTCAATAAGGTAAACAATTTTGAATTGATAAACACGATTGTCAAATTATATTGTTACTAATACTCATTTCTTTTTTACTGCATATTTAATGCGCCAAACGGATAAACATTATAAATAACATAATTGTACACGTTTTCATATACAAGAATTAACTGTGGTATACGGAGCGTGTATTTTAGTTTTTAGACTTGTATACAATTTGGCGCCATTAAGTACTTCGCAAAAATACTATTTTGCATACAACAAATGAAACAAAAAGTCATTGTTACCAGTCTTGTTAGGATTATGTGTACATGCTTACACTTTATCGTTGTTGTATTATTGTCAATTGTTTCATTTATATTTCCTTGATAACAGTAATAACTACACGTATAACAATTGCTTACAATTTGGTATAATTTTTAGACATTTTATATTATTGATGCATAATGCCCTATCTGTTAGATCAGCATTGTTATAATTTTACGAAACTAGACTTTGATAGCGTTTGATGAATCGAGCTATTCTGTTGAAAATGACAACTTTCCTATCCGGCTGTTGCCAAAACATGTGTCAAAGGATGTTAACTGCCAATAATAGATCGATGGTTAACAAGACGTCAATTTACGTTGGCACACGGATTATTTCCGGTGGACAAGACAACCTGTCGGTCCTTTTTAATGTTGTTGTTAAGGCCCCAGGATCAATACGTAATACAACAGTTCAGTGTTATCAAACATGTGATTGCCTCACCCAGGGTGGTTATCAAGGTTCATTCGCGTAACCAACTTTCTACTTGTGCACAATCATTGGTTCTGATTGGATAACTGTCGATACATCAGTTGTATAGGATGTACGTGTTTTGAATGAAGGTCGCCACTGAGAGAGTAGCACTTATGTACTGAGATTGGTGGAAACATTGCTTTACTTCTATTTCTAATATTCGTCAATAATATCATCGGCAATTCAACATTTTTGGCATCAAATGAATGATAAACCGCGTTTTACTTATATTTACCAGTTTTCCATTCTGTTATTTGTTTTTAACATGACGCTTTACAGAGATTGATCGATATAATTACACCACTTGAATAGGCGTTGAAACATTGTATATTTCCGCTGGAAATGATTGATTACTTTGCAAATGCTTTTGTCATGTTTCTATAGCCGTTTGAGGATCAGTACATCCGACAGCAGTTTGGTATTATCGACATTACCCTGTGTGATTAGCAAGTTTAATACGTTTAATACCAATAACAATTCATGAAACAATATTGTGTATGTGTCGGTAAATGAGTGTTATAGATTGTTTGTGTTCTGGAATATGCTCGTTATTCCAATGGACTGAAGAAAAATCACAGCATAATACATATATGCATCATTAACTTAACGCAATAATAGATAAAGTTTATGATAGATATTTAATAAGGATATATTCCGAAGTAGATAAAACATATAAAATGTAAAGGCGTAATATGTGTCATCAATCATGTCCGGTACATTAAAATATCACGTGCTGGTAGAACAATCACATGCTGTGTTTTACACATATAATTTGATCAATCGATTGTTTGACTACACATGAGCAATTCTAGATGAATTTAGAAACAAAACTATAACATGTTCATAACCTTACCAAAGAAACGTTTTAATATTTATTACTGCATGAACAACTGGCTTTCCAAAACANCCCCTTTATGTCTTAAGGCCGGGAAACAGGCAAACAGGAAGAAAAACAAAAAATCGCATTTTGGCAGTCAAAAACATATAATACAATAACAAAGAGTACGATTCGCTACTTTATAATCTCTGCCATGACGTATTATTTCATGAGGAATGCATCTACGTGTCATATAGCGTTTGTCGAAGTGTCTATGTTGCTCAGCGGTCTATGATTTTCCATCGCGAAAATATGTGACGGCAGGAATTATTTGACTTGATACCCCATAAGGTAATGTCTCTTTGTATTTCAGAAAAGTGATACAAATAAACGGTCAACGCCCTTCGGGCTTTTGCCCGTATTATATTGTATGTAATTGAAATCGGTTGCAATGCATTGTTTTCTTTGTATTTCGTTTGAGGTTTGAACATGTTCATATCATATGATTTCGCGAACGTTCAGAATGGCAGCAAATTAATAAATTCACTTTTAAATAGCAACTTATACACTCAGTTGAAACACCATAATATCTGTTTGCATGCTCTAATTTACAGCACTAGCAGGTGGAAAGAAGAGAAATGAAGTGAAAGAGAAAGGGACTCAATTCCATAAATTGGTAAAAATTGTATCAATGTGTTGAATGAAACATTTGTTAACTCACTATTTGGAAGGTTGTTGATGCTGCGTTTCTGTATTTATGATTATTGTTGTCATTGTTGTACCTGAATCTTATATGAGTCATATAAAATACATATTAAGGCCACTAGAACAGAACTATTGTTTTATTGTTTAGTATTTTATTGTTTTATATATTTCAGATCCTGATTCACTCTGGGATTTACTACTATTTCGTCTGAATGTATTTCATTATGGACTAAAAATTCTAACCTTTTTAAAAGAAGTGAACTTGTAAACCGTCTTACTTATGAAGTTGTCTTGTGTATTGGGATACAACATACACATAACCATGAGGATTACAATTACATCCGATGGATTTCTGGTTAATTCATCCTGTGACAATAGCTGGATGCTTCCTACGCTACACATTAAAGGGCTGTTGAATCACAAGATAATTATGCTTATCGGACAAATTGTTTATTAACAATTACGATTGAAAAACACATAGACCAATTCGTAATGTACAACGAAACATTTTATGTTAAAATAATGTATTAGCTGTTAAGAATGATCATAAAGTTGTAACGATTTATCGATGTATCATCTCGAAAATACATTCAAAATATAATGTGTTATGTTAATCGCTAAGAAAACAACATATATTATTTTTGTAATTGTTATGTAAAAAAGAGGGACACTGCTGTATTTGTTCCCATCAAAGTCTAACAGAACAATGCGAGGTTTTATAACACGCCTTTTGAAATGGTTGCAAAAGGCCAAATTACGAAGCTTAGGTTGTGTATGTCGATCAGTTTTGGCTATGTAATAAATGCCAGTGAGCGTGTCATATTAGGCTTAGCGTAACATTATCGTAAGCAATTTCATTGAAGTGAACAATCTGTGGTCTATGATACCATTATAGAAACAAGCTTTAATCGCCTGGCAAAGTTTTTGACGTTTCATCATTACTTTATTCACTGAATGTTGTTAAAACGAAAAAAAACTATCAAACAAACAACAGGGCATGGTTCGTTTAAGTTAACTACTTCTGATCTATTAATTACAACGCCTTCGTGTAATCATTATGTCAAATACCATGATGAAGCGCAAACATTTATGAAAGTCCACTTGATCAATCGCGCCCATGGATTATAAATAGTACTAACTTTACAACTAATCAGGCAGTGTATCTCTGTGTTACCAAACCATGTTAATTATGAACGCTTTCATAAATGAACTCGGGCAAACATACTGTGCCATTAATTGAAGCATATTCAATAAACTTGTGGGTTTTACTACCAAGGCCACATCGTAGCATCAGCTATTAGAAAAATGGTAATGCTAATATAGTTTTCATGTATCTCAAGTGTAATTCAGCCACTAAAACTGGGAGTCTGACGAACAAGATGATTTGACTTCTTTATCCAATTTCCTTTATGGACATGATTGAATAGTTCCACGATAGATTTTGTGTTATCAATCGCATATTTGTCCATAGATTTCACACTAAATACTCGTTGAGTAATGATAGTGTTACCCAGCCAGACGAATATGCAAACCTAACATGACTAGGTATATAATGAATCCTAGTTCAAGCTAGTGACCATATTAACATTAACATACCATGGAAACATACAGTTTCACGTAAGAATACATATTATATGAAAATAAATAGTAAAGAACATACAGCATAACATAACAATATACAGAAATACGTAAAAATTATTACTTTCGCACTGAAAAACATAAAATTACATTATTACGTACACGAATTACACATCTCACCTACCAGAATGTAGTTCTGACTACTTTTACTTCTTCACTGACTCTTACTCTTTAAAATTCCTGTTTGTCCATCGGTGAGAACTGTAAGTTAATTACGTGATACAGTGCAATCAAAGAATAGTGATACAATATAGTTACTATACCGAAGTTTGAACAATACAAATTTGGGTCGAGGGATAAGAGAAGGAAACATAAATGAAATAATACGCGCAAACTGTGACAAATGATCCGAGCAAGTAAAGTACTTGAACATTCCTTTTGACGAAAAAAGACAAACATACAGACTTTTATAAAGACAAAGACGTCCGACAAACACGTCTTCCCGCTCCGAACTCTGTGGTCGATGTGATCTACATATCACTACACAGTTTGTGGATAACTACACAAGTAATTACCCAATCAAATTTAATCTAACAATATAAATGATCACTCGTGCGTATAAACTGGTCTCGTCTTATTTAAGGGTGGAGTACATTCGACCGACATATTCTAAAGTATGGTATGGTAAAAATACGATATGGTCACATTTATATCGAAAGTATACGTATGATTAAGCGTTGAACAGCCTGGATACTTTTGAAACATGACTATACAAAATATTTGTCGAAAAATATAAATAGGTTATAAATCAATATCATATAAATCATATATTTTATACTGACATTTTAATGTGGTTTCGTATTTCTTGTAATTTATCACAACATCCTTTACTTACAATATCACGTTTAAATAAATAGTATTTTGCGCTATGATATACGAATGTTTACATTTAAAATTATACGCGTATTTCGTATTATATGCTATCATATTGCAGGAAAAAGCAATTATAAATCTAGACATATCAACTGATTCATAAATTAGCAGAGTTTATTTTAATCATAAGGATGTTAGTATGGGTGATATATGCACGGATTAAATGATGTGTGTATATGTCATGAGCACGTGTCGAATAGACACAAAAACAATTGTAATTTTGTAATGTGTGTTTTAATATAAGGGTTTTCCGATGACGCCTTTTCTCGGGTTATCGTTGAAGGATATAAAAAAGCTTCACATATAAAGCATGATCTGAAAAAGTTAGCATATACACATTTTTCGGTAGTGCATTATTGGATTTATAAACGATACGGTGTATACATTATTTGCGGTAATTATGCATAACTGTGATAAATTTCGGAGTTTGATTGTTTAGTATTAAATGATGCATGATCGTATTACATTCAAAGTTAGGAAAAACAATATGAATTACACAAATTGAAATAAATTTTGAAGAAAAAAAACAACACTTTTGTAGCAGAATAATTCACTGTTTTCGAACTCCAATAGTGTATATTTTTTACAGGTGATTAGAAAAATATGTATAAACTTTTGATATTTTATTTTATTTTTTATATAATTTTGATAAACGAAGCAATATAAAACACACGGATGTGTTTATGTTTCTGTAAATATGATTATTTCTTTGTTGACTCATGTTTTGATTCATTCATGTTTTCTATTAATGCTTTTGGATAACCTTTAGATTCATTCAGATTTAGATTCGGGTATTAATCAATCGCTAACCCTAAATAAAAACCAAAGGCGTTTCCACAATGGGGACCTGTACAATTTTACATTATTTTCATTTTTTTTTCAATTTCGAGAGAAAATTAGAAACAAATAGTGCATGCAAAATATCAATATGTTAATACGTTTGAATTAAAACAATGTTATTAAATATTTTTGTTAGCAAACCTATAATATATAAAAAAAAAGTTTAAATAATTGTACTAACAAGAACTAATTGAATACAATGTGTTGCCTTCAACTGGTAATTGAGAAAATAAAACTTTATGAGCTACCTCTAGACCTTACTTTGCTTTTTAATATTATAGCGTATTTTTAACAATACTTTGTAGTAAACGTAGTAACCAAATTAAATGTGACATGGATTTCACAGGTTTAATTACTCCATCAATCTTAATTGATGATTTTCCATACGAAGAACTATATTCTTAATGTAATTTTTAATTAGGAATACCATTCCGCTTGTTTTAATATAAGCTTAGCATTTATTTTTAAACTTTTTTACAATTCTGTGCATTTTTTTCAGAAAACTAGAATTAGTTTGACACTATTGCGAAAGTGAAGTTCATAAGTTCATATTCATTGGATACAAATAATGCAATTGTAGATCTTATATAATAAGCAGCGTATTTATCTGTTAACAAACTACAATTTTACCAGTTAATAATTTATTCTGCATAATATTTGTCAATACTTTAATTCGTATACGTATAGCTGTAAACAACATTTACCCTCATGATAATAATTCTGGAGTTTTATGTTTACTACATTTATCCTGTTAATATAACTAGCCATACAAACATTATTGTAATATTAAATCAGATCGGCTATACTGACACAATATGGAATCAATGTCGACGTCGTCAGTGAACGCTTCAACAACGCTCTCAGTTTCCACGTCGACCTCAGCATACGATGACGTCACAACGGCATCGAACGTGGTGAAGACCACCGTGATGTGCGTCATCACAACCGTAACCATTGTGGGCAACGTTTGCCTCTGGGTTGTGGTGTTGAGGTCAAAGGCACTGCGGACTCTGACTAACATGTTTATCCTTGGCTTGTCAATTGCAGGTAAGCTACACATCTGACCTCTGGGTCATACCTTCTAAGCTCCTTACTAAAATCTTGAGTTAAGTCCATTAACTTATTTTCAGGGAAAAACATTCAAACGCATACCCAACGTCGTTAGGCACAACTGTCAATTTTAGAAGTCAAATCAGTGTTCAAATAAACTGGTATGAGACTTGCACCTCGACGGCACAGAAACACATTCAGCCCAGCCATTCCGTGAGTTTCATCTTGCCTACTTCGCTTCTCCGACCACTCTGCTAAATTCGAAGAGGCAAACGACTTTACTAACGTTTCCGCCGGTCTGAAAAAGCGTCTGAACGAACGTTACTTCTCACGTTTACGCTTACGCCTGTCACAATAACGTGATAGTTGACGTTTGACAGACGTCGGTGAGTTCACACCGCGCCTTATATTTACGTGTATTCGTTCATACTCGTCTATTTGAAGTCGCTTTGTGTATTTGTGTTTCTCGGACATTCTTAGCTGTATCCTAAAAGACCAAGGGTTGGCAGAAATGCGGTAGTTTGACAACTGACTACTTTAATATAGTTCTCCTTATATTACGATTATTATTATTATCATTATTATGGATATAATAAGCAAATGGGTGCAACACTATATTAATAATCCACCTAAAAAGTAGGGGTGTTCATTATTTCCAATTTTTCATTATATTTTATCTGTATTTATCAACGAAGTAGTTCATCGTGTATTTCAGATCTGCTCGTTGGGCTGACAAACATGCCAATCACGATGTACACGATAATCAAGGGTCGATGGGAGTTTTCGCACAGCGCATGCGTAGTCTTTAGGTTCCTGAACATGAAAACACTGGTAACGAGCGTCTAATCGTTATGCAACATTTCTATAAATAGATATGTCATGGTGTGTTATCCACAGAAGTTCTAGGACATCTTCACTTTTCGAAACGATGTTTTCATGATAATAGGTGAGTTGTGTGGCGTATTAAATTCATTCAAATGTTTTTTTTTCCGTTTATTGACCCTTTAACGTTACAAAGTGTTTGTTTTGACCACTAAGGGAGAAATATGCAATTTTAAAATAAATATTAGATAAATTGAAGTATTGGTATGTTTACATACGTTGAAATTATCGACCCAAAGTTATGCTACATTTAAAATCATTATTTGATTTCAAACGTTACAACTGATTAAGTTACAGGAAGACGTTGACTTTGATATTAGTAAGCACAGGTGAAAACAAATAAACGGCTGAATTTTCGGGATTATAAATTAAATACAGAACACAGCCTTTCATTGTGACTTTTTTTACTAGTTCTAGTGTTATTTTTGTTAACTGTGTCAAAGTGTAAACTTTAAACATTGAAGGTATATTATATATCGAGCTTAAGCATAAATTATTGGGTCAACTGTAGTATTTTATTTGTTAACAAGTAAGACTTAAATTAAATCTAATAATACACACCATAACCTTTATTTATGACAATGTGGCATTCTCTTTTTCAGGTGTTGTCATATTTTCGATTCTACTCTCTCTCTGCCGCCTCTGATTGGTTGGTCTGAATATGTTCACACGCCCTCGCATTCGTTCTGTTTCGCTGATTGGCAGAACCACATGTCCTACGCGTTCTTCATGATTGGATGCTGTTTCGGGATTCCTTTCATGGTCATGTCAGTTTGCATTGTGTTCATTTTAAGAACCGTAAGGGCCAGCAGATTTCGGGTAAGAAACCGGAAAACTATTTTTACCAAAAGAGAAAATATATCAACTGAATCAAATCTTGTGTCGTTTAAACGATTTACTTTAATCGTGTCGTTTCTTAGGTCTATGATAGAAAAGAAGAACAAAACAAGACCCACAGACTCACAATCGGTCTCCAACAACAACAGCCATTCAAACACGGAACCGAGCTCAACAAAAAAATCTCTATCGGTGATTTATAATCGATGTTAATTACTGCTGAAAACTTTAATCAGTTAGACAATTCATTAAAAACCAGCTCATCTTGGGTTCCATTGAGTTCAAATCAAGTACGTGCCAAAACCACATCCCACACATCGTCTCCCCAGTCACCAAATTTAACGTTAAAGCATAAGCCATGGAACAGACTCCTTTATCCAAAATGAAAACAGTCGTCAGAAAAACAACACCCAAGCAGAGGGTCACCATAGCCATCAATTTCAATTGAACCATCCTGAACATGACGTTCAAATGAAAATTCCTTAATCGCGACAGTCGTCATCCAGACGACAAGAAGAAATACGACTTGCATTTTCGCTCACAATTGTTGTTGTTGTATTTGTCATATGTTGGCTCCCTACTGTATAGGTATGTTTCTTTCAATATTTAACGCGGGACATGTACCAAGAGAGTTCCATATGTTAACAATAATACTAGGATATGCACATAGCTGTTGTAACCCTATCATTTACGGTGTTATGAACAAACGATTCAATGAGGGATTTCGGCGCATTTTCTGTTTCTGGAAATACAGGAGTTGTTTATGATTCAACGTTGCGACTGCCGTGCAAATACTCAGATACGCCGTGATTGGCCAGACGTAAAAATCGCGGTCTTTTTCTGAGAGTTCAGGCTAAGATATGATGTGATGCGTGTTGATATGTTAGGATACGCTGATTTGTGCTCGGTTGTAATCTGTTTACGGTTTGACAATAACAGTTGCCAGGATCTGACATGTTTTTCCGACTGACGGACAGGCGTACAGATGACAGACATACATACATATATGACGGTCGCACGTTCAACATAAAGTCCCATCAGATTGAACGGATAGGGGACTTATAAAATGAATAATTTCGAGACTGTATACATTTTTAATGACTATCTCATACAACCATAACAAAGTCGACCAGGCAAAAAGAAAGGCAATAACATAATTATTTATCACCTTCCCATTCCTTTAAACATCAGTAGTTGTATGTGACACTTTACTTTGAAACGGCAATAATACCTACGTGACGAATAATAAAACGTTTACATGCATCTATTCTACACCTTTGTATGAATAAAGCGGAAATTAGCATTGTAATGAGAAATGTATATCAAAAGCAATATTCAAAAACAAACTTTACAAAACCACATGTGATTGCAGTGTTTGATTTCGTATCGTATCATGTATATTTGACCTACTTTGATGATGTCTATCATAAAACAATAATTATGATGAATGTAAGAATAATCCAATGTTGTATTTATTTGTATTTATTTATTGTATTTATTTTATGTGTAAGGGGGCCTTTTACACCCTGTATTACGGTGTCTTCATGAGATATATTACGATTATCGAAGGTTTTTACTATGTGATAATAATTTATCAAATCTTGTATACACAAATATGTTAAGTTGATATGTGTATTTACTTAATTTTATCGTGCCTCAGAAAGTTGTGTTTCTATTGTTCATGCTCTTGCTCATATTAAGCTTGCTGCTATAAATGTTATGTTACCATATGCACATTGTGTAGTGTTTTTTTTCAGATTTATTAAAAGGACCGCCATACATTTGATATGTGTTCTAATATCTATGTTTAAATTCAAACGTGGCTTACACACCCATATCTTGCTAACCATGCATTTAATTTTTGACTGTCAAAAACACAACTATTAAAGATATGTCAAAATATAACATGACCCCATTTGTAAAGGTCATGCTTATACATTCAGTTAGGTATTGTTCGATATTTTTATTAGTAACGTGGTTAATGCAGTTTACCCCCACGTGCAATAACGTCTAACATAAGAGTTATGTCGCAAATGTGACAGTGAGCAATCTATGACGCGACAGGCTATTCTGACTTGTTTGTATATACTGCCATGTATCAGGGAAGTCACACAATTTATCATCAAGTATTTTAATATTTATAATTCTTTTTCTTTTTCGATGAGCAATTAATTATGTATTGACGCATATAATGTATTTGCGATACAATTTGTCATCCTCAATTAATTTTAAGTACAGCTAACAGTGATATCAACCAAGCGACGGAACAACATCGTATAGAGAAAGAATAAAGGGCGTCATTATATATATCTTACGAATATTCAAGAATCAGACAATAGTCTGATGTTATCATAAACTATTTATCTACACTTATTCTACACGACCTTTACAGCCGTAAGTTGATAACGCTAACCCAAGTGCTTACTTGTTCTTTGTAGATACAAAGAGAATATCAGGTTACTGCCCTATCGTTGTGTACTATATCAGGTGAGGCTTAGAATAAAAGAACGGCGAGGTTTGTCGAGCTGTTGTTTTATTCGTGCTGAGCCTGATATATAACACAACGATACGACAGTAACCTGTTTTTCTGTTAATTATCCCTCTACGTCCACATTTTAAAATTATTAATGAAATATAATATTTTCGACGCTGCATTTTAGCGGGAATGGATATAATGTTTGACGTGTGACGTTTTAATAATGATGCCATGAGAACTTTCGCTTTATATTTGTAAAAATAGTTTTTGCTGCTTTTGGTGCTTTTTATGTCTTAAATATATTACATCTTGGTATTAAAATGTTTGTGTTGTTGATTCTGATTTGATTTTACCAAATATGATGACCGTTTAGTTGATTCCGAGTAATATGACCTACATCCGACCATTGACTGATGTAACAACTTCCTGATGACTTGGTATAAATAATATATCAGTCAACGTTATATCAGCCATATATCAATGTACCTGTATTATAAAAAACATTTATAATACAACTATTATGACTGACTTAAACAGTAGATAAAAATACGTTGCCCTTACTCATTGTTATCTACAAGTTATTACACAATTTAGACATTTTTCCATTGCAATAAACTTCGCCCACATTACCAAACTGTGTACGATATTGCTCGTATATACTCTATAGTAACACAACTTGTCCCAGAAATATATGAGTAGTATACATTGCGAAACATCTGTTTCCATTTTTTTTTAAACGTACATCTGTGAAGAACATATGTATATATAACAGACAAACACAAAATCATAGAACGAGCAAAGACTTTAGTGAACTCACTCTGTGTTTGATTACAAAATAGACACTCAAAATATGGAAATGACCTTCATAGTTTATGATAAGGTCGTATAATTAGAACTTTTGAATGAAAAATCGTTTTAAGATTGTTATTGATTTACGAAGCACGCTTGTCAATAAGGTAAACAATTTTGAATTGATAAACACGATTGTCAAATTATATTGTTACTAATACTCATTTCTTTTTTACTGCATATTTAATGCGCCAAACGGATAAACATTATAAATAACATAATTGTACACGTTTTCATATACAAGAATTAACTGTGGTATACGGAGCGTGTATTTTAGTTTTTAGACTTGTATACAATTTGGCGCCATTAAGTACTTCGCAAAAATACTATTTTGCATACAACAAATGAAACAAAAAGTCATTGTTACCAGTCTTGTTAGGATTATGTGTACATGCTTACACTTTATCGTTGTTGTATTATTGTCAATTGTTTCATTTATATTTCCTTGATAACAGTAATAACTACACGTATAACAATTGCTTACAATTTGGTATAATTTTTAGACATTTTATATTATTGATGCATAATGCCCTATCTGTTAGATCAGCATTGTTATAATTTTACGAAACTAGACTTTGATAGCGTTTGATGAATCGAGCTATTCTGTTGAAAATGACAACTTTCCTATCCGGCTGTTGCCAAAACATGTGTCAAAGGATGTTAACTGCCAATAATAGATCGATGGTTAACAAGACGTCAATTTACGTTGGCACACGGATTATTTCCGGTGGACAAGACAACCTGTCGGTCCTTTTTAATGTTGTTGTTAAGGCCCCAGGATCAATACGTAATACAACAGTTCAGTGTTATCAAACATGTGATTGCCTCACCCAGGGTGGTTATCAAGGTTCATTCGCGTAACCAACTTTCTACTTGTGCACAATCATTGGTTCTGATTGGATAACTGTCGATACATCAGTTGTATAGGATGTACGTGTTTTGAATGAAGGTCGCCACTGAGAGAGTAGCACTTATGTACTGAGATTGGTGGAAACATTGCTTTACTTCTATTTCTAATATTCGTCAATAATATCATCGGCAATTCAACATTTTTGGCATCAAATGAATGATAAACCGCGTTTTACTTATATTTACCAGTTTTCCATTCTGTTATTTGTTTTTAACATGACGCTTTACAGAGATTGATCGATATAATTACACCACTTGAATAGGCGTTGAAACATTGTATATTTCCGCTGGAAATGATTGATTACTTTGCAAATGCTTTTGTCATGTTTCTATAGCCGTTTGAGGATCAGTACATCCGACAGCAGTTTGGTATTATCGACATTACCCTGTGTGATTAGCAAGTTTAATACGTTTAATACCAATAACAATTCATGAAACAATATTGTGTATGTGTCGGTAAATGAGTGTTATAGATTGTTTGTGTTCTGGAATATGCTCGTTATTCCAATGGACCTGAGAAAAATCACAGCATATAAGATATATGCATCATTAACTTAACGCAATAATAGATAAAGTTTATGATAGATATTTAATGAGGATATGTTCCGAAGAAGATAACACATATAAAATGTCAATGCGTTATATGTGTCATCAATCATGTCCGGTACATTAAAATATCACGTGCTGGTAGAACAATCACATGCTGTGTTTTACACATATAATTTGATCAATCGATTGTTTGACTACACATGAGCAATTCTAGATGAATTTAGAAACAAAACTATAACATGTTCATAACCTTACCAAAGAAACGTTTTAATATTTATTACTGCATGAACAACTGGCTTTCCAAAACACCCTCTCTGGGATTCCTTTTAGGTGGTCTTGACTTTGTAAGCAAATTAGTCCGACATTGCATTACTGTCTGAAAACTAAGAACTCATAAACATCCGGACTTCGCCATCTCTAACAGCACCGGGCGGGGAATGAAGATTTTCGACGGAGATGACAACCTGTCGGTCCGAATGAAATGTTGCCATGCAACGATCAATCAAACACCACTTGGTGTTATCTTAAAGGGCCTTGCTCACACTTTGGCGACAAAACAATTGTCAAAGAAAGTGTCATATATTCATGGAACAATGTATTCATTATTCCAAACAATTCAAATAACATTCCAGACGAAAAAGATTATAAAATATATGTTCGTTTATTGATACACATCATCGAAATTGTAAAATAAATATAAAATACTTGATTTGCCGACGTGGAGTTTTAACTACGTTATAGATTCAAAATACTGTATGGTGTAGCGGTAATGATTTAAATCGGTAAGCAAGTGGTTTAAATTACAGTGTAATTACCATTCGCAATGCGGACTTCTTGACGTTTATAACGTATTTTACCATTTCCGAATTTATTATTGTAGATTTTGAAATCATCTTCAATTAGCTGACAATATCATTTTTGTAAGTGTCGAATAATTGGTTTTCTTATATGTTTGTATACTAAATAAAGGTCGCTTTGTAAATTTACCAAATACAACAAATTACTTAGGCGAATAAAATGACCAGCAATTCATCAGTTAGTCATCAAATATAATTCTAAACATTGCATTTTTTTATTAAAGTTATCATTACATATTCTTGAACAGATTTACGAATCGATTTTATTTTCATTTTTGTCATGGAAACCTAAAATTATGGAAAACACTACGGACAAAGTAATATGAAAATGGAACGGTTTTGATAATGGATAATAATCAGTTTAATTGACCAAATAAAATCCTTAAATACGAAAGGAAATTATGAAATGATTTGTGTTGTAACTTTAACATTACCGAAATTCGAAAATATGAAAAACCTATAGTATTTTAAGAGCACTTGCAGATATTAACGTTGCTGTCATCCGCCCTAATTCAAATCTCAGTTGATAATTGGTGATGTTTTCAATCTATTCCTTTATTTCCTGTGCTTAATTAAAGTAATTGTTTAAAAGCAGCGAAATATTAAAAAAAAATATCAAAATATGTGATAAAGTACATTTAAATGCAATTGTCCGCCTTAGACCGATTTTCGAAAATAAAGGAACTTTGATGTATTATTGTTCCTAACACATAATCCAATTAGTACTGTTTCATTAGTTTTCATAATTGGTTATACAGTAGTTGCTTTTTTTTTATCGTAAACAGTCTTGATTCGCGATTTCTTCTTTGATTCGGGTTTTACAGATATACGTTAAAAGCTTTGAATTACAATAAAATAAAAATGTATTAATACACATTATAATGAAAAGTATAGGACTGATTTAACAGAAAATAAAATATCAGTAGTTTCCCACTATGTTTACGTTACTAATTTTATTGAATCATTGTTTATTTTAGTCATTCATGAATTCTTAATGTGACAAAATATGTGTATAGGCTATTTCCGTATTCACTTTTAATTGGACAGTTACATGCACTATTATACTTAGTGCACATATCCGATTGGTACTTAATCCAACACTGCTCATCGAATGTTTTGATTGAGTCAGAAATATGTTCAACTTATTATTTTGAACGTATTGCTTGAAAGCAATGGGATTCCAAAAGTGAAGTGTACTTGTTTGTTTTTTTTTCACGTGGAAACTTTACAATAACAGCCAAAAAGTTGTAAACAGATCAAACGCTTCATGTGCCATTGTTGACATAAACATACTCATGCGTTGAACTATACAATAAAGCTTGTTACTTTAAGAATGTGCCAATAATTTTATATTAAGAAGTTATAATAAATAATGTTTAATTTGCGTGATTTTTTAACAAATTGTTGTCTTTTTTGTCATTTTCCAATTCGGTTGCATAGCATTTTTCTTTAAACTGGTTTAATGGATTTTTTAATTCATTACACGTTTAAATGTAGAACTACCATTTGCTAAAGCATGAACAAGAATATATATATATATATATTCAATACTAAATCTATGTTCGATTTTCATTTAAACTTTTTTGATGTTAAGTATTCATTATACATTAAAAAACAAAAAATATGAAAAGTTGTTCAAACATAATTTACTGTTAACTTTTTTGTGTAAAAATAAATCGGTAAATTTGTTATGTTATCCTTGAGCTGAAGTATAAATTTATCTTATGTTTGAGAAGTATATGTGTCCATGTCATGTACGATAGTATTTCATAAGCGTTCACCACCAGAGATATGGTTTATTGCTAAATCTAGATCATGCAATTAACATTTTTCGCAGAATGATGTGTGCTGTCAATATTGTATCGGTTAATGTTTTATATTTTTATATGGATGAATTCTCGTTTCACAAACTTAACAATAAGTAATTTCGAATCGCATAATTATTACCTTAATAATTATTATATAGAGATTCTTTTTCATTATGACAACTCGTGCTGCTGTTGCAAAATACAATCTTCTTTACCAGCTATTGTGAAGCCTTTTAATCAAGGTTTAACCAATGCGTGTTTAAAAACAAATATAACAGCGAATGTGTTTTATTTCAGTTTTTATAATATTGAGTGTATTAATGAGATGCATTGTTAAATATGTGCCATGGTTTTTGCTGAAGTAGTATTCATTTTTAGTATTCAAAGCATTTGTTATATATTTCTTTGCATAGGGCGGCCATCTGACCGTCAAAGCGTCTGTATGTAATCCCAGCGATTTATTACAAAATCCGTTGGGATACTTTTCTGAAACGCGATAGGTTTTGGCTTAAGGCTACTGACTAGAATGATGAGTGATTATTAGTATGTCAAATGACAAGAATAAGTTCACCAAATATGGCAATAATAATGAGCAATAAGTAAATACGTTTTAGTCAAGAACCGGTAGATGTTATTGTTCATGACTTACGTGTTGTCATGTCGCATTGGATTAATTTCATGTAACGTCATACCTTGAAACATGAAAAGTGTTTATTGATTTCGTCTTGTTAAATTGCTAGTGTAATAACTAGTGTAATAACTAGTGTAATTACTAAAACAATAAGTGCTAATCAATCGTTAATCATTCCGTGTCAAAAGCCACTTTTCATTCAAACTTTGTCATCGAATTGATACGTAGTGTTGAAGCTTTGCCGCCTTTTCTTGTGACCATCGAAAAGATTCCTACTGATACTGAACACATGAATTCAGTATTGGCACAGTAAAGTTGCTATATGTAGTAAGCCTTGATAACACCGATAAATGTGTGGCTAATTTAAGAACTACCATTCTGATGATTCAAAATGTATCCTTGCAATGTGCAAACCACTTTTATGTGGAAAGCCGTTAAATTCGCCGCCATATTGTTAGGGAATAATTACAGAAGCTACGTAAAAAACGTAGTTTACACTTTAACGGAATGCAAACCATATGTTTAGTTTTCAATACATAATTCCTAAGCGGATTGTAAGGCATGTGCTTACATTTTCATGTTCATTGAAGATACAAATGACACAAAACACATTCCGATTACGCGTATATATGTAATGAGATTGGAGTCATGTATTGATGTGACTTAAATATTGAATATCCACAGTCATAACACGGTTTATGTATTTATATGACTAGTTATTTATCAATAAGATCAACGACATCAATGATTAGTTTTAAAACGAACGACTGAACAACTCATCAGAATGTACTGTCGATATAAACGCTGTGACCCACCAGCTATAAAATGAGATAAATCATACTTTGAGTCCACATATAGAGGGATAATAAAACTATGAATCCTCCAATAATGGCAAATGACATATTGCGACACATTTTGTCACGGGAATAGCGTACAACTAACATTAATAGTAATGAATTGTTCGCGAGTATAATCATTGGAACGGTGAACACACATAATAGGATGTTTAAGCAGGATTTAAAGAAGCTCGGAATACAACAATTGGTACAGAGTTGAAAAAGCAAAAAATGAATAAATACAAATAGTGTTTATTACTTGGTTGTTTTATACAGAACATCGCATCAAAAATTCAACTTTCGCCTGCTCGATGAGATAAAACAAAAAACACATTAGGAACAATTTTTTCGATCGGAAAAAAATATTGAAAAAATTCAAATTTTATTATGACCTTTTATTATCAACAATTCTGTTTGTAAAAAAATGATGTTGTCAAAATGTTGATATTTATAAAGGCATTTCTTTGCATGAGAATTATGAAAACACGCTAGCATTTTGTTTTTAACAAAACTAAAAATCCGTCAGAAAAAGCATAGGACGGATACAATTTATGTATTGACAAACACTACTGCGAATGTGTCCATTTAATTTGCGAATCGATTTCTTTTTAAACAAATAAATGGGCAAAAAGCAAAAAAAAACACTTGGGTAGGGCAATAAGATGTTCACCATAATATGAATCAAAGAATAAATCATAGTCTCCAGATTTTTTTATACATAGCAAGAAATAGCTTATATAATCTGAATCACATACAATCAAAATGTCACCATATTCCTAATTATAGTCACCGGAGAGTTGTCACAGACAATTACATATCCATTATTATCTTTATCACATAAATTGTGTTGGTAATCAGTATTTTTATCACAGACAATGTCAAGGTTACTGAAATCTTGATAACCGACACTGACATCGTCACCAATTAATATACATGGCAGTCAATTTCATATCTTGTTGAAGCCTTTGTCATCGCGCCTAAATGTGTTGGTTCAGTTCTAGATACTGACTGAATGTTTAAAAACAAATTCCAATGTTGTCGCACTCAAAACCACAGTATATCATGTTAACGACATTTGTCAGGAGTCAACAAGAACACCGACGTCTTTGTTGGAACCCTTTTAAATGCCACTATTTACGTTTTTTATCCTTGAAACAAATTGTAAATATTTGTAGGAAACGCGTTTTAGAATCGGAATGTCGGCGATGCTAAGACCAATTATTGTAAATTCTTTATAAATCGAATACACAATTGATGTTTAAGTGATGTTCTGATAATTTTATTTACTTCAATGTGGTATTTTAAATAGACAACACACTCAATAAAAAAACAATAAAACAATAACTTAGCAAACGTGTTCTTATTATGACCTTACCCCTTTGAAGGAGCATGGCTCTATTGCGTTACATCTGACCGAAGGTTGGTTGGTTGGTTGAATGGTCGGATGGTCGGTCATGCATATTGTTGTAATACTTACATGGGAGGAAACGAAAACGCCTTTCGATTATTGGATAATATATGGAACTAAATTGAGTAAGCAAGTTATCATTTTTGACAAGGTGTTTACAAAAAAAAACATGTTTTAGTAAGATTAATTATATATCGTTGTTTTTTTTGTTGGCGTCTAGATGTGTGGAATGGAAACCATTTTTTACAATTTATGTAAGTTGCAGGGGGAATACATTTTTTGCCTAATCACGTGTTGTACAGTTAGTTCCTTATCAAAATTGACATGACATAACGTTCAACGGAATTAAAACAACTAGCTTATTGTTTCTATAAATTATAGAACTGTACGTTTACATATCATAAGTATGCTGAGGGTTTGAATTTGACATATACGATATATTTTAGATATTCATGATGAAATTTCATTTGTTTTACATTTACCGTATTTTTTTTATTTTTTTTTTTTAATTATTAAGCTTGTATTACTTTTAGGTTTATCTTTGAGTATATTTACCTGTTTTAATGTCACCATAAGGTGCACGATGTATTCGTTGTTCCAACGCGATGATTCTAGTCGTATTCAAGTTTGTGTCTCTCCTGGTAGAGTAACTGACGATTCATTTCGGGTTTTCGTTGCACTGTTTTGATTTGATAAAGCTTTATTTCTATAAACAATAGGTATAATGCTGTTTATTGTTATCTCTCCTGCTTATTTATTGCGGTATTGGAACCTCTTCTGCTACAGTATCGCGATATTTTCCATTTTTTAATATTAAACTAAAATACAATTAAAATGAAACTTCAGGAACATCGTTAATAGAGAACCCCTTATAAGCCTAAATTGATTTTTAAATTAAAGTTTAAAAGCTGGATATTAAGTAACTTATCTTTTATTGCGAGCTTAAAATCACAACTTAGCCAGCGAAAGATACGCGCGAATGTCGTTTTTTTTGCCGCTTTGCGAGCTGTTAACAAGAACCCTGTACGTTGTAACATAGTGCCAGACACTGTGACGTTCATATTCCTACTGTTACATAGCCCCCACTGAGTGATCTATTCAATAACGTATACGGCGTGTTCACAGCAGGGTCCTCGATTCGTTCGTATGGTGATACCGACTTTCTCAATCAAAAACGGGGATAGTAAATATTGGAAAACATGCCATTGGAGTTTGCCTTTCAGTTTAAAATGGATATTAGTTAGTAACTGACAAAACACCTAATACGAGAATAATTTCAATCATAAATGGATAAAGGATTACATAAGCGCTAATTATTATATACTTTATTTAACATGTTCAATTTCATTTATTACAATTAATAATACAAATAAATACATAACAATAAAATTGACACTTTATGTGATAAAACACTAGGAAGCTATGATTGTGATACAAAAAGCGGATTTAGTGAGGTGTGTATAGTTCCCGATAGTTTGTATCAATAACATATACAATTATAATTATGTTAAGTGTATTTAAGTATAGTAAATGTTGTTCGTGTGATGCGCAACAACGGGTTAAGGATGACGAGTATCCCCAATGAAATTATATCAATCAGGATTAAAAACTGTGCGCGTATGATTCTTTACTCAATGACACAATTTTGTAATACATAATTTGATTTATAAGCTCTACGGTTCATATACGTTTTTCAATTATTTGTCTTTTTTATAACGCTTGCATTATTCCTTACTTGCTATAAAAAATTAAATGTATACCGAAAGAATGTTTAATAGAGATTCGGAAGCTTTCATTCATTCAATATCCTTCTTATTATGGTATTTTCCAGACATTTCCTAGGTATTACTTGTATAAGAATCAGGTGTTAGTAACAATAATGGACAACAATAAAAGCGGATCGTGTTAAATAGTCAAAAGTTTTTATCCTAGTTTAAAAACATGTTTTATATTGAGCAGGGTGCTATTGTATGTATGTCTTGTACTTGATTGAAAAGGCAACTGACAACTTACCTTAATGAGTTTTTTTCTCCTGTGAATCTCTAGACTGTGGTATTATTGAGCTTCTTTGCGAGAGAAAAGTACAAGTGTCAACTTATGATTTCTCGGAAAATATAGAACATACATAACATACGTTTTTTTATTTTACCTATGATATGTATGATATTCTTTATACGGCCTTCAATATAAGGATTTGAGGTCGTCAAATTAGGCAGAAGCCTGTATAGACTGTTAAAAGTGCTCGTGCCATGCACAGGAGTTGGAACGGATTGTTCGGGTCTCTGCGAATGTCAAGCAACGACGCATTTTGGATTTTCTATTTTAAGATAAATATATGTTTAGAGTAGTAAGTACGCATAGCAAAAACTACGAGTATATTCTATTAACATTTATTCGTTCACATGCCGTATTTCTGAACTGGAAACTGTTTTACTTAAAATTACAACGTTATCATTTAAAAAATACTTTTGCAGATTCAATAAATTATTTATCAAAATAAAAGCATTCATATGACACTATCGCAAGTGTAGAGTTCAGATTGTCTGAGTAATCAAATTACAATTATGCAATTTAACATAATATTAAATTATACATAAATTGCAATTTATCACTGAGAATACTTTTGTTTAACGATTGTTGTTTTTTTACAACATTATCTTTTAGAGTACTAACGTATATTGTGTTATGCATTTTAAGTGTCTTAAACATTCAATGAAACTGAATATATATAATTTTTTTATCAGTTTGGCTAAACGGACACACTAGTGGACCAATGTCTACGTCGCCATTGAATGCAACAACAACGCTCATAGTTCCCACGTTTACATCAGCATACGATGACGTCACGACGACCTCGAAAGCGGTTGAGACCATTGTGATGGTCGTGATCATGGTCATCACGACTGTGGGCAACTTCTGCCTCTGGGTGGTTGTACTGAGGTCAAGGGCGCTACGGACTTTGACCAGCATGTTCATCCTTTGCTTGTCCACTGCAGGTACTGGATAATAGGCATTCTGGTCGATAGTTGGTAGGCTCATTATTCAAAGCTTGAGTGGAAATCTTGAAATACTTCAGTCTAGTATGATTTGAAGTCTTAACTGTATATTGTACATAGCACGGTTGGAATGCAAAATTGTGATGCCATACATAAGATATTGTGTTGCCGAAACACACATGTTTATAGACGGAGGTTGAATACTAAATGCAATAAAACATGTCCAATACAATTATTAAGGAACATGATATATGCAATATCCCGAATGGTAATTCAGTGGATGCTTCATATTCTTCCTTACAGATATATACTACAAAGACTATATGACAAACGAACGTTTTGCCAGAACATTAAAAACAATTTGCGAAATAAATCTTAGGAGACACAATTACTTCATTATCTTACCTCCATAGTTATAAGTCGTTCTTGTTTGTTGCCACTTTTGCAACCTTTAACTCCACCAGAACGTCATACCTACTCATATGAGACGTGAACACACCGAATAGGATTGCAGAAAAAAGCTATTTAAAGCCTTTTGCCCTCAACTGACAAAGCAATTTTCGAGTTTATATTTTGCTATCAGCTGTGTAATGATCTCAGCTGTTTGCTGCAATATGGCACCAACAGGTTGCCTGTATAAAGATTTCGAGGTTGGGTCAATTTAAAAAAAAAATAACTTCGCATTACCTTGTTTAGAAGGCCAACAACACACCACCTCGCAATCACTATGCTTGCAGATACGATATATTCGCTATTTGTAGTTCTGGCGTTGATCACAAAACGTCATGGCAGACATAAGAAGCCATTACAATCACTTCTAAAAAGGACATTGGAATGTAAGAAGTTGCAAGGTGATAAATTTTCTTAATTCAAAAACCAAATTGAAATATACATGTTCATGTTAAATGTTCATTTAATCGCAGCCATAGAATACATTAAGATCATTGACCTATGTTATGTTCATTTTTCATGTTGATTCGCGTATATCACTGATAAACTTGGACTTTTAATAGTGGATTTTCCATTATTTGTTCACAATTTTCCCATTTTATGACTAATATACTATACACAAGAACACATTGTTAAGTATTTGTAAATATGCAATACAATTACATAACGAAACATATTGTTGTCAATAACCGTGCGTGCATTGACGCAGTATCATCTCCCGGTAAGCAGTTGACTTTATTTCAAGTCAAGAACCTGCTGTATGTTTGTTTGTGTTTGATTGTCTGAAGGCTAAGCGAAGTTGTGGAAACATCGTGCCATGAGTCTCATTAAATTAATTTAATTTGAATCAGCATAGTACCTAGATAATACACAGCTCTCATTTTGTTATCTGATTTCCATTATAAGTCCACATTTATAAGTCCTATTGCTTTGTTAGATGACAATACACTAATGCATGTAAATGAATTATTTATTAACGCAATTAAATTAAATACCAATCTGCGTACAATAGGTTCAGTGCTCGCGCAGTGTGATGACTTACAAGAGAACAAACAAGTAGGAGATTTAAGCATAGGCACTTTTGGTAGATTATGCCCTACATTGATTACATAGCAACGCCTCGAATTACAATGACCTTGTAGAAAGCAGCAACTAAAATGACAGCTTGTTTATTTTGTTAATCGTATGTTAATTATCTTATTTGTATTGTATTTATATCAAACAAAATCCATATAAAACAACTTTTAAATAAGGAATGTGTCGAATACAGATTAGTTTATTTGATTCTGTAGCAGACCCAAAACAATGGGGCATGGTGAATATTGATGTTATTTAAACATCAGTTAAGTAGTTTAAATCTGTTTGGAACAATAACCTACAGTTCGTCAATTGTATGACGATCCTATACCACAAATTGTAAGTTCAAATTCAAATCAAGTTTAGTTGAGATACTGCAGACTGTGGCGTCTGTATATCAGAGAGCATGCAATCGAATGACTTTTTCTCCAATATACCTACTTTCTCATATAAATAAGACAAAAGTATGCGTATCATGCGTATCTATAACAAATGCAGTTAGCCAAACATAAAAGCTACTAAGTTAGCTGATTTAATAAATACGGGAAAATGAAGATTTAGAAACATCATCATGATATAAAATCGTGTTGACCTATATTATTCTATTATTATATTAAAGGTACGTGCCCATTGCCTATCAGATTCCGGACAATATTAGCAATACAATAATTAACATAACAAATGATTAAAGATTAAAACTATAACTCGGTCGTTTATTTCAGATATCCTCGTGGGAGTAGTCAACATGCCCATCACGGTGTACACGATTATCATGGGTCGCTGGGAGTTTTCACACAGCGCATGTGTAGTTTTTGGCTTCATTAACATGATCACCTTGGTTATGAGCGTCCTGTCGCTATGCAACATTTCTATAAATAGATATGTCATGGTGTGTAATCCACAGAAGTTCAAGGATATTTACACGGTCCGAAACGCTGTTGTCATGATTATGGGTAGGTATTACAACATATAGTTATCATTTATATGTTTTATTCCATTTGATTTCTTTATAAAACAAGTGCGCTTTCTTTTTTTGCCACAGAGGGAAGACTTTGTAATTCTTAATTGAAAAAGCGACAAATAAAATAGCGTTCTGTATTACAAATGCTGAAACCATCAGACTTTTATTATGCAACATTTAAATTATCATATGATATCATAATGTCGAAAGGGTTAATGCAATAAGAAGACGTTGAAATAACGGGCATTTAGCGCATGATAAGAAATGTAACCGCTGAACGTTATAATGATGGTCGTAATGCAGAATATTTGTCTGTAACGTTATCAGTATGCAAACGCAAATTTAACCCGTATAGAAACAACTTGAACGTGTATTTGTATTGCATAAATATAGGATCTGACAAGAGTTGTCATATCATACCATATTTTATTAAACGAGTTCAGGAATTGTGTTAGTAAGCGAGCCTTTGGCGAGCTTACTAACGAATTTCCAGGACGAGCATTATCACATGCTTTTAAACTAAATAAAATACATCTTAATTGACCAAACAAATGCTAATAGATCTAAAAGTTATTTACTATCGTGACGTCATTTCATGTTGACGACGTCATTTCACCAAAATAAAGCCATGCGATTGGTTAGTTATTGATTCTGTAGCCAATGAAAACGCTTAAACATGTTGTACTACACATGTGTAATATAAAAAAAATACGTTATGTCTGTATTACATTGAAAACAAGGTATAGCATGTGATACAATGTTATATTTGAATAGTGATGTAATCAAGACGAAAACAACAAATCTAAATAGTTTATACATGACAGTCGAATACGGCGATATTTTTTGGCATTCTCTTTTTCAGGTGTTGTCATTGTTTCGATTCTCCTGTCTCTGCCGCCTCTGATTGGTTGGTCTGAATATGTGTATACGCCCTCGCATTCGTTTTGTTTCGCTGATTGGCAGAACCACATGTCCTACGCGTTCTTCATGATTGGATTCTGCTTCGGGATTCCTTTCATGGTAATGTCAGTTTGCAATGTGTTCATTTTGAGATCCGTTCGAGCCAGCAGACTTCGAGTAAAAGCCTCGTCAAATCCTCAGCAAACGGCTGACGAAATTGAAACTCCCATAAACCGGTCAATGCATGGTATAAAGAGTGAACATGTATCTACTGAAAAACATATTGTACGCGTTAAACGATCATCTTTAAATATGTCGTTTCAAAATTCTAGAATCGAGAAGAATATCAAGAACACTCCATCTGTAACTGAAATTATTAAAGTATCCACTACTAATAGTACAAATTCAAATTCAAACAGGGAGCAACATAAAGACTACGAGTTTCTGGCAAACACTCTCTCCGACATGGATGTAAAATCATTGCAATTTACTACTGAAAACTCAGAGCCTTTAGAAATTACAATAACACCCAGCTCAGCAAAGGTTCCAATGACTTCAATTTGCTTTCCCATGAAAGTTGGTCAATCCACAACCACCTTACAAACACCGTCTTCCCAGTCAAAGAATTCGACGTTAACGCGTACACAAAGTAGCCGATTCCTCCATCCAAACTGGAAACCTGCGTCAGCCATCACACCGTCAGGCAGAGGATCACCAGCACCAGCAGTTTCCATTGATAAATCATCAGACGTTTCGCATGTCGTACATTCGAATTTAGAAACAGAAATCAAATCTCAGTGGTCTGTAAATGACGTACAAATGAGAAAGCCAAAGGGTCGAGAGACACCGCCTTTAAGAAGAAGAGAAGAGATACGACTTGCCTTTTCGCTCATAATTGTTGTTGTTGTGTTTGTCATATGTTGGCTACCCTACTGTATAAGTATGCTACTTTCAATATTTTACTCGAGACACGTGCCACGGGAGTTTCATATGTTTACAATAATAATAGGATATGCAAATAGCTGTTGTAACCCTATCATCTACGGTGTTATGAACAAACGATTTAAGGTGGGATTTCGGCGCATATTCTGTTTCTGGAAGTATCGAAATAGTTCTAATCTGAGTTCTTATTAGTCATAGATAAATACGTTTATACTAATAGGTAACCCTCACCGCTATTTTGAGATTTTCTAATCATTTTGTAAGTATAATGATTCAGACTAGTGTCCGGCTAAATGCATTACATTTCAAACACATGAAAAAACAGATTTATATCCTTATATGATAAATCCACTTAATACGTTATTAATAATTGCGGAAAATAATCATGTAAAAAAGAAGGTTACGTATTTTCTCTGATGATCATAGAAGTATGTAATGAGAATCGACATTATTCCGGAGCATAACAAAATATTCATCATCTCTTTAAATCCAGAATTGAATAAGCCATAGACCGCTGATGACAACTTTTGGTTTGCGACACGAACAATTATATACATATTAGATTTGGTATGCACATTTTTTCCGACCGGTTATGCACAGATGAAATCCGAAACAAATGCTATTCAATTTTTAAATAACCGTTTTTTTCAGCTTGAAAAGAACATCAGAAACACGCGTGCATAAATCTGAGGTCACCGGCTGAGAATGGTTATTAGCGAGAAACCTAAAGATTTCAAACATGCGATTATTTGCTGAAATAACCAAAAACGTATTTTTGTATTTTATAAGAAGATTGCCGCTTTAATAAAATAAAGGACTTTCGGGTGTAAAGAGAGATTATTAATACGCATATATCCTATACATTTTTTATAGTATATTATTTTTGACAAAAACAGTGCTTCTGAGTACACCACGCTCAACCAGCTACAAACAACTTATCACAATAATTATCATTACGATTATGTTTTACCATGAACATCCACGAATTAAAACAATTATTTTTTAAGCGTTCTTTTGTTTGACCGGGTCCTACATTAATCATAGTGTGACGTTTGCAATGTGTGACCATCTATTATAATAGCACATATTTTGTTTCAAAGCAAACAATCATGCGTCAGTTTTAATGCATTTTTTGAATGGTACATACTGGCTTGTTAACTGAAGAGTTGTTATAAGTGGTAGATTTTAGCATTTTGAGATTATATGAGAATTAAAAACAATTATTATCAAATAATTTGTATTCTTGTTAAATCAGTTGATGTAAGCATACGTATTTATTGCATATTTATATTTAATAATTCAGTGTGTGTATATATAAATAAATAAATATATATATATATANAATAGCACTTATTTTCATATGGTAGACTTGGTCAATACGTGTGTCTGCTTTCATGACAAGTTGCATAGCTGCTATCTTATTGTGCAATTCGATTCCTAAGTGTCGCTCGTTAACATCGCCGCGGCATGAATTATGGATAATTGTCACACTATTTCGATCCGTCATTTCGCTCCTGAATCGAAAATGTCGATTGTTAAAAGATTTCCAACATAAACAAAGAGGATCAAACAGATATATAAAAACAAAACAAACGTTAACTATTTAACAAGATGTTACATTAAGACGTCGTTTCTGGTCTTCGATTCCTTGCATATTTGTTTAACCTGTATATGCATTTCATTATTAAGCAATAGGTATAATTACAGTCTCATACAATATTTAAAGTTTAGGTGTTGTACCATAATATAACTCGGTTAAAACTAAATATAATCTTTCTGCAAGAATTCCTTCCTAAATTAAATTACCGATTATAACAGCTTGCGAATCACGTATTGGAAGCCTGGCCCAGCCGTTTATTTTTGGTGGCAACTCACACAGGACTGGGATTTTTCACATGAGGGACAACATACGATTGTTTCTACAAGTAAGACATTATACTTTTAGGCAAACTTTAAACAATGAATATAACGATTTTAATTTCACATCATTTTTGGATTGGTTCGAAATTAAAGCAGTAATAAATCTTGTTCATGTGTATTTTAACAGTTAAACAAACCGACCCTTGAAACGTGTTCCCATATATACCTGTTGAGTAGAATGATACAGACTATATTCGATGGGTCACCACATTTCATCTAAAATTGAATAGACGTCAGAAACGTTGACCTCATGTAGTCTACCACTCGATGGTATATTCCGACATTTGTGAAATATCCTGGCATGTCACAGTGAAGTCACATAATATATAATTTTGCATCCCCCGTGGGAAAACCTAACGCTCCTTTACACTATGCATGCGATCAACATTTATTAATCGGGTTACCTTCACGTCTATGTGTTACCTACTACGATAATATTTCACGTACAACAAGATCCCCGTGGACATCAGCATGACAAATTTATACAATATTTTTGTGCACAGTGTTTTGTTTTCTTTTTTCTTTCTTTCTTTCCCTCATTTATTATTCTTTTCATATAAGTAAAGCGCTTACTTGATAGTTTGATGGCTTGAATATATATTCCATTTTCTATGTGTACATTAACAGCTTTTACACCTACCCCCAAAGCGTTTTAATAGTTTCACCGATAGCTACTATACACGGATACTTAAACAATATAAAAAGTATTTGATTGGTGTATATTTCGATGAATCAGAAAGGAACCTTATACAAGTTATGACATTTTGATACCAATTTACACATTGCTACTGTGTGAACTTAATTATGGACTTAACCATATGAACAGTGCACATGCTGTACTTTACTTTGATCAGAACAGCTATCTCAGTGAAGAGTTAACAACATTACATTTGTATAATGGGTCAATACAGATTAAAAATATGTAAGCACTGATGTGGTATTAATAACGTAAGAATGTATTTATTACTTTTAAATGCATAAACTAGTTTTGTAAAGGCTGATACTAATCTCACGTATTTGATAAAAGGTCGATACTGTGGGACGAATCTTATATCATTACTATGATTATCTGATTGACCGATGTTCATTTCTATAGCGGTGGTTTCATTCTGTGGTCGTGGTTGCAATGTTTTTATAAACATCGCACATACATACATTTTATTTGATGACATTTGTACCTTAGCAAAGAGAATTAAAAAAAAATACATTTGGCGTTATTATTGTTTTAATTTCTATACTAGTGTATGATTTATAACAGTAAAGTATTTATTTAAAACAAAGTCATCTTTTCATGTAAAAGGCTAGCGGGTTTATTATGCACTGTACATATTTATTTCTGTATATCTTAACTATATACTTCGAGCCAAGTGTTTGACAATATGTATCATTGGTTTAAATATCTGACATATATGGAATTAATCAAACAGACAATCCCATGTTCACGAATATACCCAGCAGGAATTCACAATATTGCAACGAGGTGAGTGTTGATCAGAAGGATGATCGTACAATTAGCAATCACATTATCAATCGTGACCTAATGTTCAGCTTCATCCGAGTTCAGAAGTTTACAGAATCGCGTTAACAATACAGGCTATGATTTAACAAGTATGTTGTGTATGTTGATCTGTACCACATTCGCTAATGCATTGACCTATTTTATATATAAATTAGGCTATTGGCACCATGCTGTGTCTAAATTTAATCATAAACGCGTTCACAATGCCTTTGACTGATTGTGGCATGTTAGCTGCTTCCAACGGGTGGTTGCAGAAACGGTATACGACTGGTGAAAGACCCAAAACCGAAGTCAAATATAATAATGCTGACAAGGGTGTCAACTCATTTTTTTATGACAGCCATCGATGTATCTCCAAATATTACCATACACTTATAAACTAATGCAGCAATGGTTTGTATCAAGTTTTACACACGCATCCACACTAGCAAACATTTGAAGTATTTCAGAATATTTATAATACAAACATTGAGATTTGATTGTTAATAACTTGTTAACTAGTTAGTTGTCAAATTTTGACATAACAACGATTTTACCATTGATAAACATAAACCGTTGTACTGATACATCAGAATATAAAACCCTTTTTGAAGTATTGAATGCTATAACATTCAGATGCTCGTCGCCTGACGTTTTTGTTAAAAATATACTTTTACATGTAAATTTATGGTTTGACGTATAGGTTTATAACTTTAAATGTAATTAAAAGTACACGAGTGTAAATTCATTATTCAGCTTTGTACAGAATCTTCAACTCCACTTAGAATATCATTTAAAGCTCATACTTATGTTGAGCTCCAACCATATCTGGTACAACAGGTATTACATTGCGATTGCGGTTCATTAGTATGGCATCATAAACATTAACATTTTTATGAAAGCTTTACGTCAAAGAGCCATTGGGTGTCTAACGGGTTACACCTTAAACGGAAAGCATAACTTAATGAGCTATTTCAGACAGGATTAGACCTAATTGACGCAATCGCATGTACTTAAATTGCAACGTGTATTTTCTGTTATAATTATACTTCATAAGTTCCTTTATGAAGCGATTTGTAACAAACAATTTTCAGGAACATGAAATCATCAATGACAGTTTACGTTTCCACTTAAACACGGTGTCAGCATCAAATAAACACATCTGTTTTAAACCATGCATATAGAGAATACATGGTTGATAATATGATGAAGAAAGTTTAACAAGGGAGTTTAAGAGCTTAAGCAAGCCTTTTTGGGGGGCCGAGCCGGATAAACTTTTTCTAACTAAAACTGCCATTCGATTTATCGTGCTACTGTAGCAATTCGGAAATGAATTGCAACATATTAAAATTAATGTGTGCGCATTGACAATTGCGTATCAAATTGTTATACACTTTGACATTCATAACTACAAAACTGTTCATAGTGTAAACACTGCATTGTCTCGTATTTTATATGTGTGGTAATATATTGTATTTAATTTTAAAGAAAAGTAATCAATTTAAATGTAAATTCCTCAATGATCTTTATTATATTTCTAACAGATGGGAAAGTTTTTATGATGCATATACTAATTGAACATTTTTAGAATGTTTATAACCATAGTCTCTCGTAACTGTTTTAGAGTGGTTTTGTACATATATATAAGGATTTTGTTCTGCTCAACTGTGTTTGTATTTACCAAAGTGAAACGCTAATTAACTATTCTGTCTGTCTGTCTGTCTATCAAATGTTTCATTCAGAAAACTATTTCATACGTTTTCATATCATGCAAACCGTTCTAATCAGAAACAAGATTGTTTTCTAAATCAACATGATTGATCAGCCCGAATTTTGTAAAATGATCCGTTTTGTTTATAACAGGAATACTTCTTATCCGATTATCAATATCGTTTCTCAAAAACAAATGTGACACTGCTGCTTATGTAGTTTCTAAACAGCAAACTCCTATCTTGCTTATCAGTTATCTACCTAAAAATATAAGAGCTTATGATATGAATATGTTAATAATGTTTAATGAATATCGTAGTACATTAAGATTTTGTTTCATTGGAATCATCACCATATTCTACATTGTCTAAAAGTAAATTAACATCACAAATATTAATGTAAGTAGCCAATCACCCGACAGTTCATTCTGACATTTGTGAAATATCCTTGTATATCACAGTTCAGTCGCGCAATGTAACACCAAGACTTCCGATAAAATTACTTTATCGACATAACATTAATTATGCATTGCGTTTAAACCATATTTGTAATAAAATTAATCATTCCTAATACATTTTACACCTCCCATGGAGACCCTAAAGTTCTGTCACACTATTAACGCAGTCAACATTAATGACTTTGGTTACATAAATGTCTATGGGTTATCTACTGCGGCTATAGTTCACGTTAACAACTTTCCGGTCAACAACTGAAAACTATGAAATACCTCTGTGTACGGAGGTTAGCAGAATTGGTATTGTTAATAGCTTTTAATAGTGTTTGAATATATTTTTTTTTTGTCTTATACTTATTTAAAAACATACTTTCATGTAAGTAAAATGCTTACTGGAGAGTTTAATAGTTTTAATATGCAGTCCTTATTCTACTTGTACAGTACAGTTTCAATACATATTCCTCAAAGTGCTCAATAGTTTCACCGATAGTTACAACACACTCAATATTTATGAACAAAACATAGAAAAAGTAGTGTGACTTTAAACAATTGCTTATTTTTTGCGAGGTATTCTATGTTAAATTGTAAAACACAAACACAAGATTAAACTTAAAAGAAAATACGTGTAAAAGACTGAAGTTGTATCTCACGCAATAAAAAATTACTTAATTATAACACTAAAGGGTTTCAACGGATATTTATCGGAATTCCCGAAAAAACGTCAACTTCCGCTTGTTAATAAAACGTTCACAAATTGTGTTCGGGTTAACGTTACACTCGCGTACGAATGGATTATCGGGCCGAAAATAATAACACAAACTGTAAAACTATAATGTCAAGTGGGATCTACCCATTCATTACTGTCCAATGTTTAACACCACTTAAATAAATGTGTGTTACCGTAAATAAGAAATGTACCTTTGACTACAATTAAAAAGTCAAAACAAGTTATATTGTAGAGAGGTTTAACGTAAACAATAATGCAATTTGAATACTTGTTTACACTTTGCTTTTGTATGATACTTTAAAATTATGATTAACCTTATAGAAGATTTCACAACAGTCAGTTTGTAAAATGGATAAAAAAGATCCAGAAATATCTACGGAATCTCGTGGTGAACGGCAATTTGGAATTTTTTAAGCCGAACAAATAAACTTAAGAAATCGTTGATGGGGAATCGATGGCATCAGAATGTATTTATTACTTTTCAATGTAAACAGTAGTTGTGTGAAGGCTAATGATAAACGCACATCATCGATATAAGGTAAATCTGTGCGTATCCTTTTGACATCATTATTAGTATCTAGTCAACAGATGGTCTTTTGTACTATTGCGCTATTTTCCTTCTTCAGCCTTGGTTTGATTTTTTTATAAACAATTAGTATGTTAATTAATACAGTTTGTGTCTTAGCTAAAACAAGTAACACATTTACATTTTGAGTTATTTACTCTTTACAAGAGAAAAGAGATTCCCCTTTTCATATTAAACGACTAGCCAGTTGTTCTTGTTCTGAACACATATATTTCTGAATATCTTTACTATATAAACTGAGCACAGAGCTCGACAGCTCATCGGTATTATTATCGGTACAATTTCTGCCATATATTGAATTAATCAAACAACAATCCCATGTTGACAAATATGCCCGACAGGATTTTACATTATTGCAACGAGGTGAGTGTTTCGTTATAGGAATGATGATCGCACAATTAGCAATTACATTATCAACCTTGCTGTAATCATATCAATTCAGCTTCATCGAGTATCAAACGTTTAAAATACAGCGTGAATATTTAAAAGTGCCTGGTGGCTTGCTGTGATTTTATAGTGTTTATCTGTACAATATGTGCTAAGGCATGTGTATTTTATGTATAAATTATGCTATTGGCGCAGTGTAGTGGCCTTATTTAATTGTAAATGCGCTTATTATTCTTATGCCTGATTGTACCAAATGAGCTGCATTCACGGGCTGTGGGCAGGAATGGTGTACGACCGGTCAAAGACCAAAACACTAAATCAAATATAATAAAACTGACAAGGGTTTCAAATCAATGTGTTTTTGTTTCATTTCTGTCAGTCATCAATGAATGTCAAAATGTAATGTCATTAATTAATGCAACTCGACAATGGCTTGGATCAAATTAACACTATAACAGTTCAGGATATTTATAATATATCAACTCAAATCTGATTGTTCACAACTTATAAACTAGTTAGTTTTATAATGTTCACATTATAGCGCGTTACTTTTGATAAACTTTACTCGTTTTATTGATACATCAGGATACATAACACTTTCTTTACCAGAACAGTCATATAGTTATCTGATATATAATCAATTCTTTCGTTAACTATATTTTGTGTGAATTGTCAGAGATTCTTTGACGATAATGTACTGATATAACTGTTAACTACCACTGTAATAAAGTCTTATTCTTGACAAGTGATGACATTATATGTGATAATAAAATGCCATTCGCGGAGGATGTGCGTTTTTTTAACGTTACCTACATGTTCTACCTGATCAAATGCACATGCTCTACATGAAAAAGCAATACAACTCTCACAATATGATCTGAACAAATATAATATTCGCAAACAATAAATAATAGATTGTGTTAATAATAAGACGGTATATTTTTACTCGAATATTTTTTGTAGAATTATACTTTATTGTGATACAAATAAAATATATGTTAATCTTTCGAACATCTTAAAATCGCAAACATCATGCGTGGCATTACCTCAATAAACACAACTGCTTAGTATTCTTTATTGGAAAATATATTCTGTACAGGCTAGATTAACACGAATCACATAATTAATATATTTAATACATCGCCCTTCTTGTACTTGTGTGATTTTAACATGGTGTTATAAATTGTTTTAAAGAATATACACCAAGCTTCCACTTTCGAAGTGTAATGATGGGCTTCTTAGAATAACATGTCCTCATGTTGTTTGTGCTACACAACGACACATAAGCAGTTACCTCCGAAAGATCGATGTTCGAACACATATTAAGTTATTAACATATGATATTAAAATATTACAATTTAATAGTAAGGTGTTTTCACTGTTATAATTTCAGATGTTGGTCGCCTGACATTTTAACAAACATGTATACTTTTAAAGGTTAAAAATGACGGTTTCACCAATAGCTTTATAACCTAAACATGTTCACGCACTTACATGTTAAGGAGTGTAATGTCAATAATCTGTACCAGTATCGTAAATTCCACCGAGAATATCGTTTTAATGCTATTAATTATGTTGGACTACCTCCATGTATGTTACAGCATGTAGGACGGTTAATTAAATTGACATTATATAAATGATCATGTTTACGTAATCTTTACGTCAACCAGCCATAGGTTGTCTAACGAGTTACACCTTGAAGGAAAGCATAGCATAATGAGCTATTTCATACTGGATTAAACTAATTGACGCAATAATTTGTACTAAAATTACAACGTGTATTCTCTGTTATAATTATTTTTCAGACGTTCCCAAATGGAACGATATGAAACAAACAATTTTCAGGAACAGGAAATCATCGATGACGATTTACGTTTCCAATTAAACACGGTGTCAGCATCAAATATACACATCTGTTTTAAACCATGCATAAAGATAATACATGGTTGGTGCCATGATAGAGAAATAGTATCAAGAGAGTTTAAGAGCTTAAGCAAGCCCTATTTTCTGTTTCGGGCCGAGCCGGATAAACTTCTTCTAACTAAACCTGCCATGTATTCGATTCATCCTGCTAATTTATCGTTTGGAAATTATTTGCAACAAATTAAACGTTTAATTCAGAAAACTATGTCATACGTTTTTATATTATGCAAACCGTTCTAATTAGAAGCAAAATGTTTTTTTTAAATCAATATGATTGATCAGTCCGAATTATTTGAAACGATCTTTTTTGTTTTAAATAGGAATTCCTGTTATCCGATTATCCATATTGCTTCTCATTTGTTTTGGCCACTGCTGCTTATGTAGATTCTAAACCAAAAACGTATACGATCAAATTGTACAACGAAATTACAATCCTGTGTAAAGAAGCAAACTGTTGTTCTAATGTGTTACCACTGCTTACGTTGTTTTAAAACTCACCACACACATATGACGTCTTTTCGTCCGTCTTCATGTCCGTCCGAAGGATCGGAAATGCTAAGATATATATTTGGTACACCTTAAATGTAATGAGGGGTTTACGAATGCCATGTTATTTGCTTACTGTTGCTAAAATAGAATAACCTTAAAAACTGAAATAATCAGAAAAGTTATCACATATTATCATTGAAAATATCATACAGATAAAGGACATTTACAACAATTAGATATTACTTCTTTGCTATATTCGGGCCGATACAGACATGTTTTGTAATTATCTCTGGGCTCATCTAAACAAGCGTTTGTCATAACACTGAAAGTATGAACATAAAACCTTTTCGGAGATACTGTTCATTTTTATTCTCTCGAGTATGGAAGGAATTACCTGCTAACGTGCTGCTAATTTTATTTTTCATAGAGCTTTACTTCTTATTTGTAGTCGAGTCGGTTTCCTTCTTTGCTTAATATGGAACCTAGAAATAAGGAGTACAATGAAGCAATATTGTGTTGGTGTAGTCTATAGAGGTATATCATAGATTAAAGAGGATTTGCCACCTTGGCAAATTTGGGAATCTTGCCAAATTTGCATAAATCCAAAATGGCCGCCGGTCGCTAAATTGAAAATTTAGACTTTTATACTTTTCACTGAATATGGCATGTGATGTGTCTTTTTAGGAGTTTTAAGGTATGCTAAGTTCATTTCTGATGTATTTAAAATGATTGAGCCTGTCAATGACACAATAATAGTCAAAAATGGCTGTAAAAAGCCATTTTCGGAACTTTTTTATAGTAAAATTGCATGATAATACCGCATAGTGATTAATATTGCAAAATGTACGCATTTTGTATGCGTGTGTTCTTAATCCATGCTGTACCTTAGAAAATGTGTACAAGGAATGACAATATACTGAGTATTCTACAATTCAATCATTTTTTCAAAACCTAAAATGCAATTAAATGCCACAACATAATCACCATACTTTGTAAAGATCATGATCAAGGTTCTATTGACATTTCGTCTGCTTATCATGTGGTGGTTATACAAATGGAATTATATGGATAAAAGGTTACCTTTATACATTCTTCATTAAGTACCATCCGAAATTATGGATTAAAGATTAATTTAGTAGAAAAAAACCAAATCATAATTATAGCAGAGTGAAACATTTTAATGTAATTGTAATATGTTTTCGCGCAATTCAAGTCTCCATAATATCTACCCAAACTTATATATAGACGATTGTATTCAATTATAATATGAAGTTTCCATTTATATTATTAATAAAAAGCATTAAACATTGCAAAAAAATGCAATAGGATTTAAACAGGGTCCTGTTCAATTTAAAAACAAATGGAAGCTCAAAAGTGACATAAACATTAATTTGCTTTCTCTTTGTAAGAGTTGGTCGCCTCGTAGAATGTAGGGAGGCTTTGTGTGACCATGCAGTTTTAAACAAAGAAAAACTGTTAATACAAATCAATCATATTTTTAGTAATCCATTAGCCATGAAGTGGGAGGAGTGTCCCTTTGACAAGGCTGCTAGCAACTGAGAGAGTAAAGCAAACGCTATCGAAACACAAAATAGTCTGGCTAATCCATGATTGCAAGTTGTATACTGACAGTCTGCACCAGGACACCGGACGTCTGGAAACAAAGGCATCATAATCAGTGCATACGTTATTAAAGAGTGCTGTAGAGAGACATGCTTGTGAAACCCATGACAGAATACAAGCTATTCTATATGCTGAAGGAGGAAAGGCAACTGTTACAATCCATCATATTTGCTATTGTACTTACACGTCGAAGGGTCACATTAAGAGATATATTGGGAATAAAAGACAAGAGAGTACACTTGACTATGAGGATGCGCCTGTAGTAAGGAGACGTAGATCACAAGAAACAAACTTTGACTTTAAAACACATTGTTTATTTTGCAGTAAAGTAGGCCATCCGATAGATAAAAAACATCCAGAACGTTTAGATAAAGGTAGGATCCAATTATTGATAATCTTGCATGAACATCATATCAGATAGTAGTTCTTTCAACAAAGGAAAAAGATCAAAACAAGTGCTAAGTTAATTTATAAAGCCATATGTAGTTAATATGACATACTAATGATAATAAGTGTGCATAATGTTGTAAAAAGCACAAAAATATCTTTTAAACTAACCTTAGCAAATTAGTGCTACATGTGAGGATTTTTTATGTATGTTTTTTTGTCTGTCTATTAAATGTTTCATTCAGAAAACTATGGCATAGGTTTTCATATCATGCAAACCGTTCTAATCAGAATCACGATTGTTTTCTAAATCAACATGATTGATCAGACCGAAATTTGTTAAACGACGTGTTTTGTTTTAAACAGGAATATTTCTTATCCGATTATCAATATTGCTTCTCAAAAACAAATTTGACACCGATTCTTATGTAGTTTCTAAACAACAAACGTATACGATCAAATTTTACAACAAAATAACAATCCTGTTTAACAAAGCAATTTGTTGTTCAAATGCGTCACAACTGCTTACGTTGTTTTCTTAATTCCCCACACATATATAAATTCTTTCCGTCCGTCTGTCTGTCCGTCGGCAAGGATCGGAAAGGCTAAGCTATATATTTGGTACACTTGAAATTTAATGAGGGGGTTACGAATGCCATGTACTTTGCTTACTGTTGAGAAAATAGAATAACCTTATATACTTCAATTATCAGAAAAGTAATCAAATATGAACATGAAACAACTTCTACACACAAAGGGAAATTTACACAGCTTACAATTATTTCCTCGCGAGATGCATACATGTTATGTGATTGATTCCTGGTCAATGCTGTTAAAAATGGATGAATTATAATAAAAAATTATAATTGTATGTGCATTCTCGTCATTTACATAATTCATGTTTACAATAAAAAAAAATCATATAAAAAAACGCTTGTCATATCAATTAACAAGTTTGAACATTAAAGCTATTTGAGATGCTGTCAATTATTGTCTCGATTATTGAAGACATGACCTGCCAACCTGCTCCTTTTTTATTTTTCAAAAAGCTTTACTACTTATTTGGCCGATTGATTAGCGACCTTCATTCAAATTTACTAACAACTAATACTATCGACATTTGACGACAATTACAAAGATATAGGTCCAATCACCGGAAAGTGTTTATTGAACGAATGATTTATCAATGCTGATATCTGCCATACAGGAGGTACTACCACGCGACATTAAGATAACACCCGCCTGATGTTTGATTGATTGACCTTGGCAGAGCAACAACAACATTACAAGCCAATCGATCGACACGTTTGCATTTATACTGGAATAGCTAGATTCTTCAAACGTTATGAAAGGCTTATTGGAACAAAAGGAAAGGATTCCGATATAAGAGATGTTGGATCATACCGAAACATTCAACACTGACAAACAATTATTAAAACACGAAAAGGCACATAGATTTATGCGATCTGACGATTGTTACGATTGTTTAAAAGTTAAGTAGCAAAACAAAAAACGCGGATTATGTTAAGTTAATAGTTCATGTTCACGTAAGACACCGTTGCATAACAATGATAAGGGAATCGTTCAGATGAGTCAGTGGCCGACTGTTCAGACCCTTCCCTTGGACACTGTGTTATTAATTAAGTAACTCGGGGCTAAATATGAAGTTAAGGTTCATTAAACCGGTTTAAATGTCCAAGTGTTTGCATTGACCGTACCAAGGCGGTGACCACATTTTAAATTGATTTTACGTTTAATGTTGTTGTATATATTGTGTCCTGAATTGAATGGGAAATAAGTCACTTGCCTTAAATAAAAGACTGGCGGATGTTAAGAAAATAAATTCTGATAATGTTTCTGAATTTCCTTTTTCTTCCGAAAATATTTTTTGTTAAGATATACATTCTGACTAAGTTTTGTCAGGATTCAGGGCTTGTTTTTCCTTCCTAAAGAATGTCCTTTTTAAACAAATTAAATAAGTCGCAACTCAAATGTTCACAATTTAAGAAGTTCGCAACTCAAATTTTCACAATTTTAAACAGTTCGCGACTCATTTTTTTCACAACTTTTAACAGTTCGATATTCATTTTTTCACAACATGAGGGGGGGCAATGCCGCTTCACAAAGATTGAGAAAACAAGTCCTGGGATTGTGTAATAAAAGCGGCTTCCAAAGTTTTAGTTTTTTATTATATATTATTCAACATTGATGTTCTTGTTTCTTCTACATACGTTACTTAGATTTTACTTTTCCTTGATATTACAATGATAAGCATTATAAAAATGTTTTATCAAAATTAAGTCATTAATGCTCAGTTGAGCCAAATATTGGCCCAACCAGCTGACCGATTTTATAAGGAATATTTAAAGATTCCTTAATACATGATTGGGAACAGCGTACCAAACTCATCTACCAGGCAATAAAGATAACATCCGATTGATGTCTGATTTATATATCATAAGACATTACAAAAGCACCAGACCAGCATCTTGTCATTTCCAAACGAATAGCTTGATGCAACTTCTGTTACGCATACAATGCCTGAATAATAAGATAATTATGCACATCGGACAGATCTGTAATCGTTTCTCAACAATTAGGATTGATAATCACATAGACCAATACGTAATGTATAACAAAACATTGTGGTTATAACAGTTATTATTAGTATAAGCTAGTAATTTGGAGTGAACATAACGTCGTACCGTTTAAGTTCATCTCGGGACTAATTTCAAAACATAATGCGTTCTGTAAAAAGTTGTGAGAACATAATGCGTTCTGTAAATAGTTGTGAGAACATAATGCGTTCTGTAAATAGTTGTGAGAACATAATGCGTTCTGTAAATAGTTGTGAGAACAGTTATGATCTACATATTATTTGTGTTATTATATTTTTTAATGGGATGAAGCTGTTTTAAATATTTCCCATCATACGTTTACATACAAAATGCGACGTTTTTTATCACATCAGACGAAAATGCTGTTAAAGGCACAATTTCAAAGCTTGGTGGTGTATGTCGGTCAGTTTTGGCTATGTCATTTATGCCAGTGAGCGTGTCATATTAGCTTTATTTATTTTTTTTAGTTTCATTAAAGTTAACAATGGTTTATGATTCCATTATAAGTTAGTTAATTAATTTTATTTAACATTCATTGTTCATAGTTTTGTGTGGGTTTAAGATTTATAT
Source organism: Dreissena rostriformis (assembly GCA_007657795.1). NCBI lineage: Eukaryota > Metazoa > Mollusca > Bivalvia > Myida > Dreissenidae > Dreissena > Dreissena rostriformis. Next base: position 45,864 of record VMBQ01000952.1, on the reverse strand, counting down.
ATACAATCGTGTTGACCTATATTATTCTATTATTATATTAAAGGTCCGTGACCAATTGCCTTTTAGATTCCAGACAATATTAGCAATACAATAATTAACATAACAAATGATTAAAGATTAAAACTATTATTCTGTCGTTTATTTCAGATACCCTTGTGGGCGTAGTCAACATGCCCGTCACGGTGTACATGATTATCATGGGTCGCTGGGAGTTTTCACACAGCGCATGTGTAGTTTTTGGCTTCCTTAACATGATCACCTTGGTTACAAGCGTCCTGTCGCTATGCAACATTTCTATAAATAGATATGTCATGGTGTGTAATCCACAGAAGTTCAATGATATTTACACGGTCCGAAACGCTGTTGTCATGATTATGGGTGGGTATTACAACATATAGTTTTCATTTATATGTTTTATTCCATTTGTTTTCTTTGTAAAACAAATGCGCTTTCTTTTTTTTACCACAAAGGGAGGACTATGTAATTCTAAATTGAAAAAGCGACAACTAAAATGGCGTTCTGTATTACAAATGCTAAAACCATCAGACTATAATTATGCAACATTTAAATAATCATATGAAATAATAATGTCGAAAAGGATAATGCAACCAAATAAAGACTACGAGTTTCAGGAAAACACTCTCTCAGGCATAGATGTAGAATCATTGCAATTTACTACTGCAAACTCAGAGCCTTTAGAAATTACATTAACACCCAGCTCAGCAAAGGTTCCAATGACTTCAATTCGCGTTCCCACGAAAGTTGGTCAATCCACAACCACCTAACACACACTCTTCCCAGTCAAAGAATACGACGTTAACGCGTACACAAAGTAGCCGATTCCTCCATCCAAACTGGAAACCTGCGTCAGAAATCACACCGTCAGACAGAGGATCACCCGCACCTGCATTTGCCATTGATACATCATCAGACGTTTCGCCTGTCGTACCTTCGAATTTAGAAACAGAAATCAATGCTCAGGGGTCTGTAAATGACGTACAAATGAGAAAGCCAAAGGGGCAAGAGACACCGCCTTTTAGAAGAAGAGAAGAGATACGACTTGCCTTTTCGCTCATTATTGTTGTTGTTGTGTTTGTCATATGTTGGCTACCCTACTGTATAAGTATGTTACTCTCAATATTTTACTCGAGTCACGTGCAACGAGAGTTTCATATGTTGACAATAATAATAGGATATGCAAATAGCTGTTGCATACCTATCATCTACGGTGTTATGAACAAACGGTTTAAGGTGGGATTTCGGCGCATATTCTGTTTCGGAAAGTATCGAAATAGTTCTAATCTGAGTTCTTCTTAGTCATAGTCAAACACGTTCACACAAATAGGTAACCATCACCGCTATTTTGAGATTTACTAATCACTTTGTAAGTTCAATGTTTCAGATTAGTGTCCGGCTAAATGCATTACATTTCAAAAACATGAAAAACATATGTATATCTTTATATTATAAATCCACTTAATACGTTATTAAAAACTGCGGAAAATAATCAAGTAAAAAGACCGTTAAGTATTTTCTCTGATGATCATAGAAGTATGTTATGAGAATCGATATTATTCCGGTGCATGAAACATTATTCATCATCTCTTTAAATCCCGAATTGAATAAGCCATAGACCACCGATGACAACTTTTGATTTGTGATACATTAAATAGATACCTATTAGATTTGGTGTGCACAATTTTTCCGACCTTTTATGCACAGATGAAATGCAAAACAAATGTATTTAAATGTATAAATTTCCATATTTCTTAGCCTTAAAAGCACATTAGAACACATATGCATATATATGAGGTCATCGGCTGAGAATGATTATCAGCCAGAAACCTAAAGATTTCAAATATGCGCTTGTTTGCTGAAATAACCGAAGATGTATTGTTTGTCTTGTATAGGTAGATTGTCGCTTGCATAAAATAAAGGACTTTTGGACGGTAAGCAGAGATTCTCAATACTCATATATCCTATATATATTTTTACGGTATACTATTTTTGACAAATGAACAGTGCTTCTGAGTACACCACGCTCAACCAACTACAAACAACTTATCGCAATCGTGCATTACGATTATGTTTCACCATGAACATCAATGAATTAAGACAATAATTTATTTTAAGCGTTCTTTTTTATGCTCGATTCCTAAATTAAGCATTTTGTGACTTTTGCAATGTGTGACCATCTATTTAAATAGCACATATTTTGTTTCAAAGCAAACAATCATATGCGTCAGTTTAAACGCATTTTTTGAATGGTACATACTGGCTTGTTAACTAANATACTGACACATGATGAATACATGAGAATTAAAAATAAACATGTTCTTCCTTTCTTAAATTTCGTTTGGGTTTGCGTCTCAAAACTTGATACGCTAATCAAATTCTACATATATGTTCTTCACATATGAGGCTAGTCTTATTCGTGTGTAAAATGTATTGTTTTTAATATTGTTTATTTTTATTTATATTTGAATACATGCATCAATCTTACAAATGTGAACACTCACTTTCTGAAAGAAAAGCTGGTCAAAGCAGCAATTTTTCAATCGTTTACACCAATGACATAGCACTTATTTTCATATGGTAGACTTGGTCAGTACGTGTGCCTGTTTCCATGACAAGTTACATAGCTTCTATCTAATTGTGCAATTTGATTCCTAAGTGTCGCTCGTTTACATCGCCGCGGCATGAATTATGGATAATTGTCACAATATTTCGATCCGTCATTTCGCTCCTGAATCGATTGCTATGTCGAATGTTAAAAGATTTCCAACATAAACAAAGAGGATCAAACAGATATATAAAAACAAAACACACTTAAACTATTTAACAAGATGTTACATTAAGACGCATTTCCTGGTCTTCGATTCCTTGCATATTTGTTTAACCTGTATATGCATAGACATTTTTTTTCATTATTTAGCAATAGGTATAAATAGCCTCATACAATATTTTAAGTTTAGGTGTTGTACCATGATATAACTCGGCTAAAAATAAATATGATCTTTCTGCAAGAATTCCTACCTAAATTAAATCACCGATTATAACAGCATGCGAATCACGTATTGGACGCATGAGACCGTTTATTTACATGGCAACGGACACAGGACTGGGATTCTCATGAGGAATAATATACGATAAGTTCTACAAGTTAGACATTATACTTTTAGTAAAACTTTTAACAATGAATATAACGATTTTTATTGTTTCTTAACACATCATTCATGTATTGGTTCGAAATGAAAGCAATACTAAATCTTATTTTAACAGTTAAACAAACCGACCCTTGAAATGTGTTCCCATATTTACCTTTAAAGTAGAATGTTACAGACGAGAAAACTTTTGTATATTAATATGTTGGATTGGTCACCAAATGTCGTCTAAAATTGAATTGACGTCAGAAACGTTGCTCGCAAGTAGTCTACCACTCAATGGTATACCCTGACATTTGTGAGATATCCTGGCGTATGACAGTGAATCACACGATGTATAATTAAGACCACGACTACAAGTTCTGTGTCGAGATGCAAATAAATATGCATTTGCGTATTAAACGTATTTGTAATAAAATGCATCACCCATAATAAATTGTACATCCAACGTGCGAAAACCTAGAGTACCTTCACACTATCCATTCGATCAACATTTATCAATCTGGTAACCTTCATGTCTTTTTGTTACCTACTTCGATTATCTTTCACGTACAACAAGATCCCCGTGAACAATAACACATCTAAATGTATGCAATTTCTATGTGCACAGTGATATTTTTCTTTCTTTCTTTCACTCATTTATTATACTTTTCATATAAGTAAAGCGCTTACTTGATAGTGTAATAGCTTGAATATATATTCCCTTTTCTATGTGTACATAATCAGCTTTAATACCTAACCCCAAAGCGTTTTAATAGTTTCACCGATAGCTAAAATACACGGATACTAAAACAATATAATAAGTATTTGATTGATGTGTATTTCCATAAATCAGAAATGGACCTTATACAAATTATGACATTTTGATGCCAATTTACATATTGCTACTGTGTGAACGTTATGATGGACTTAAACACATAAACAGTGTACCTGTTTTACTTTACTTTGATCATAACAGCTATGTCAGTCAACAACATTACATTTGTATAATGGGTCAATACAGATTTTAACAAAATATGTTACCACTGGTGTGGTATGTATAGCATCATAATGTATTTATTACTTTTAAATGCATGAGCTAGTTTTGTAAAGGCTGATGCTATACTCACGTAATTGATAAAAAATCAATACTGTGCGACGCATCTTCTGGCATCACTATGATTATCTGATTGACAGAGGTTCATTTTCTAGTGTGATGGTTTCATTCACTAGAAATCGCAACGTGTATTTTCTGTTATAATTATTCTTCATAAGTTCCCAAATGAAGCGATTTGTTACAAACACTTTTCAGGAACATACAATCATCAATGACAGTTTACGTTTCCACTTAAACACGGTGTCAGCATCAAATATACACATCTGTTTTAAACCATGCATATAGAGAATACATGGTTGATGCCATGATGAAGAAAGTTTAACAAGGAAGTTTAAGAGCTTAAGCAAGCCCTTTTTTTTTGGGCCGAGCCGGATAAACTTTTTCTAACTAAACCTACCATTTGATTCATCATGCTACTGTATCATTTCGGAAATGAATTGCAACATATTCAATTTAATGTGTGCGCATAGTCAATTGCGTATCAAATAGTAATACACTTTGACATTCATAACTACAAAACTGTTTATAATGTAAACATTGCATTGTCTCATAGTGAATATGTGTGGTAATATATTGTATTTAATTTTAAAGAAAATGTATCAATTTAGATTTAAATTCCTCAAGGATCTTTATTATATTTCTAACAGATGTGAAAGTTTTTATGATGCATATACTCATTGAACACTTTTAGAATGTTTAGAACCATAGTCTCTCGTAACTCTTTTAGAGTGGTTTTGTAAATATATATAAGTATATTGTTCTGCTTTACTGTGTTTGTATTTACCAAAGTGAGACGCTAATATACTATTATGTCTGTCTGTCTGTCTATTAAATGTTTCATTCAGAAAACTATGTCATACGTTTTCATATCATGCAAACCGTTCTAATCAGAAACACGATTGCTTTCTTAATCAACATGATTGATCAGCCCGAATGTTGTTAAACGATCTGTTTTGTTTTAAACAGGAATACTTCTTTCCGATTATCAATATTGCTTCTCAAAAACAAATTTGACACCGCTCCTTATGTAGTTTCTAAACAACAAACGTATACGATAAAATTTAACAACGAAATAACAATCCTGTTTAACAAAGCAAATTGTTGTTCAAATGCGTCACCACTGCTAACTTTTTGTTTTCTAAATTCGCCACACATACATTACGTCTTTTCGTCCGTCTGTCTGTTCGTCGGCAAGGATCGGAAATGCTAAGATATATATTTGGTACACTTTAAATTTAATGAGGGGGTTACGAATGCCATGTAATTTGCTTACTGTTGAGAAAATAGAATAACCTTATATACTTCAATTATAGGGAAAAGTAATCAAATATGAACATGAAACAACTTCTACACACAAAGGAAAATTTACACAGCTTACAATTTTTTCCTCGCGAGATGCATACATGTTATGTGATTGATTCCTGGTTAATTCTGTTAAAATGGATGAATAATAAAAATGTATTATTGTATGTGCATTCTCGTCATTTACATAATTCATGTTTACAATAAAAAAAAATCATATAAAAAAACGTTTGTCATATCAATTAGCAAGTTTGAACATTAAAGCTATTAGAGATGCTGTCAATTATTCCCTCGATTATTGAAGACATGACCTGCCAACCTGCTACTTTTTTATTTTTCATAAAGCCTTACTTCTTATTTGGCCGATTGATTAGCGGCCTTCATTCAAATTCACTAACAACCAATACTATCGACATTTGTCGACAATTACAAAGATATGCGTCCAATCACCGGAAAGTGTTTATTGAACGAATAATTTATCAATGCTGATATCTGCCATGCAGGAGGTACTACCACGCGACATTAAGATAACACCAGCCTGATGTTTGATTGATTGATCTTGGCAGAGCAACAACAACATTACAAGCCACTCGATCGACACGTTTGCATTTATACTGGAATAGCTCGATTCATCAAACGTTATGAAAGGCTTGTTGGAACAAAAGAAAAGGATTCCAATACAAGAGATTTTGAATCATACCGAAACATTCAACACTGACAAACAATTATAAAAACACGAAAAGGCGCATAGACCTATGCGATCTTGCGATTGTTACGATTGTTTTAAATTTTAGTAGCAAAAAAACGCGGATTATGTTAAGTTAATAGTTCCTGTTCACATAAGACACCGTTGCATAAAAATGATAAGGTCATCGTTCAGATGGGTCAGTGGCCGACTGTTTAGACCCTCCCCTTGTACACTGTGTTATTAATTAATTAACTCGGGGCTAAATATGAAGTTAAGGTTCATTAAACCGGTGTAAATCCCCAAGTGTTTGCATTGACCGTACCAAGGCGGTTACCACAGTTTAAATTGATTTTACGTTTAATTTTGTTGTATATATTGTGTCCTTTAATAAAAGACCGGCGGATGTTAAGAAAATTCATTCTGATAATGTTTCTAAATTTCCTTTTTCTTCCGATAATATATTTTTTAAGATATACATTCTGACTCAGTTTTGTCAGGATTCAGGGCTTTTTTTTCCATCCTAGAGAAGGTCCGTTTTTAACAAATTAAATAAGTCGCAACTCAAATTTACACAATTTAAAGAAGTTCGCAACTCAAATTTTCACAATTTTAAACAGTTCGCGACTCATTTTTTTTTCACAACAGGAGGGGACCAATTCCGCTTCACAAAGATTGAGAAAACAAGTCCTGGGATTGTGTAATAAATGCGGCTTCCAAAGTGTTAGTTTTTTTGTTATATATTATTTAACATTGATGTTCTAGTTTCTTCTACATACGTTACTTAGATTTTACTTTTCCTTAATATTACAATGATAAGCATTATAACAATGTTTTATCAAAATTGAGTCATAAATGCTTTTGCTCGGTTGAGCCAAATATGTACCCAAACCAGCTGACCGATTTTATAAGGAATATTTAAAGATTCCTTAATACATGTTCTGGGAACAGCGTACCAAACTCATCTACCAGGCAATAAAGATAACATCCGATTGATGTCTCATTTATTCATCATAAGACAGTCATTAAAACATTACAAAAGCACCAGACCAGCATCTTGTCATTTCCAAACGAATAGCTTGATGCAACTTCTGTTACGCATACAATGCCTGAATAATAAGATAATTATGCACATCGGACTGATCTGTAATCGTTTCTCAACAATTAGGATTGATAATCACATAGACCAATACGTAATGTATACCAAAACATTTCGGTTATAACAGTTATTATTAGTATAAGCTAGTAATTTGGAGTGAACATAACGTTGTACCGTTTAATTTCATCTCGGGACTAATTTCAAAACATAATGCATTCTGTAAATAGTTGTGAGAACATAATGCGTTCTGTAAATAGTTGTGAGAACATAATGCGTTCTGTAAATAGTTGTGAGAACAGTTATGATCTACATTTTATTTGTGTTATTATATATTTTTTAATGGGATGAAGCTGTTTGAAATATTTGCCATCAAAATTTTACATACAAAATGCGACGTTTTATATCACATCAGACGAAAATGCTATTAAAGGCACAAATTCAAAGCTTGGTGGTGTATGTCGGTCAGTTTTGGCTAAGTCATTAATGCCAGTGAGCGTGTCATATTAACTTTATAAATGTGTTAATAATTTTCATTACAGTTAACAACATATGGTTTATAATGCCATTATAAGTTAGTTAATTTATTATATTTAACATTCATCGTTCATAGTTTTGTGTGGGTTTAAGATTTCGAAAATAAAATGGTGACTTTACAAATTACGGTCTATACCCGCCTTAAACAGATATTTTAAATACGAGTAGCTTCAATGTATTGACCCTTCATTTCTCAAGTCCAATAGAATCACGTAAAAAGGGGGTCTGACGAACAAGATGAGTTCACTTCTTTATTCAATTTCCTTATGAACATGGCTGATTAGTGCCACGACTAATTTTGTTTTATCAATCACAGAGTTTTACAGGAATTTCAACACTTAATACGTGTTCAAATAATGATACGTCATTTGTTTAAAAAAAACACATTGCACTATAGTACAAACAACATAACTTGAAGAATGGACACCTTACGAGTACACTATGCCAATACTCGAAGAATGACAATTATACTTTGAAAACAAAAGTTTTATGTGTTTGTTTTTTAAAAGCTAAGATGTTTAAACGAGACTGAACGTTTGGAAACATTTTGAGTATTTATTGTCATTGCCAATAGTTTAAAAAACATCAAAAACATAAATAAACTAAGAAACCAAAATTAAACAAAAATATTTGTAGAAGGGAAGACTTTTAATTGAAAGGTTTGAGCTCTTATGAGAATTAAACATGCGAATAAAAATGAGTTAGAATAATATTGTAAGAAAAGAATTTAACTACTTGCACCAAATCTTACACTCAGCCAAATATAAATCTTGTAGACACATGTGTAAATTAACAGTAACTTCGAAGCATTGTTATTTGACTTATAAAGCAATAAAGGATGTGTTCATGCCAAGTTCTTCCGATCAAACTTGTTACCGACTCTTGAGTATATTTAGATCCCTTTTCCATTTTATTGCGCTTATTATCAACTATTATTTTATCATACACAAATGTCAATCAATGTTACCTTATGCAAAACATATTCACCGTGAAAAGCTTTTTAGATTAAACATGGGTAGTTCTTTAATTAAAACATATTTTGTCAACAAGTTCGTTCTATTATTTGTGTCAGCCATAGCGCGAGTATGCGAATTTCGTAGTGTTAATATTGTTTTCATCTATCGCATGATGAATAACGCCACTAGAACAGAGATTACCCAGACAAATATAATTGGTTTCACAGGTCAGGGTACTTTCACTAATAAGTTTCTTTATTCTGTGTCATATGTGGAATTAATTTATTAGTGACGACATATTATTAATTGATTATCGACGTCAATACGTTAAATCAATCACATCAATGACCGTGAAATGCATCAGGTGCATTCCAATAATATTCCCACAAGTGTTAACCTATAACAAACATACTGCCACACAAATGGGCCCGAGGAGGATAACTATAGTTTTAAAATGTTTGTCTCTTGATGGGGCGATTTATAGGAACACCATCGGCGTAAAAGCGGATGGTTGGGTGGTCAACACATCCATTGTTGTTGCCCTCTTAGTCGTTCAGTTTAAATAGAATCTTCAGAACACTTTATGGAAATGTTTGTTGACATTTAAATGAGGAAAAGTTCGATAAACAGCCAAAACGCACCAGGCACTTATTGCCATTGTTTATACAAAGAAAATGTGAAATTCGCCGTTTCCGCTTCATTACTGATACCCTTTTCATCGAACCTCCTACACATTTTCTGCAAATGTATATTGACAATTATATAAGGAAACTGATTTATTATGTTATTTCTAAAGAATACAAATCGGACAACAGTGGCAAACAGCTTTTGTCTTCATATTTACTTGATACACATCGACTTTGAAGTTGATATTATCGTAACCTATGTTTTACCTAAATAGACCTATACACAAATCCTTGCATGACACATTGCTTTCGATTAGAATTCTGGAATTCAATAGTTGGGAAAAACCATAATGGCACGTTAACATTTAAAAAATGTGCATACAATGGCAAAAATAGTCTGATGCATGTGGCGCATTAACGAACGTTATCAAAATATGTAGACGTGGATGTGAGCTAAGTAGTTCTAACGAAACAATATTTAATTTTTAGTTCTTGTAATCACTAAATAAAATTCCTTGATGAAGTAATCATACTTATCATAAATTAATAAAGAATAGCACATACGCTAGGATATACGGATGTATACATCATTAAGTATACGCGTATTTCGTATTAAATGCTAAGATGATAATGCAGAAAATAGCAATTATGAATGGAAATGAATAAACTGATTCATAAATATGCAGCGTATATTTTTATCACTTAAGGTAGATGATGCATGCCAGGATATAATAATGTGTGTATATGTCATGAGCACGTGTCGACTAGACGCACATACAATGGTAATTGTTTAATGTTTATTTTCGTATAATACGGGTTTTCCAATGATGCCTAACCATGGGTGAACGTTGAATATATAAACAAGATTCGTGCATAAGGAATGATTTAAAAAGAAGTAAGTGTATTGGTTCGCGTTGTATAGGGTAGGGAATTATTGGATTTAACACGATACGATTTATATATTAGTTGCGGTAATTATGCTTAATTACGACAGCTTTGGGTGATTGGTGGTTTATTTTTTAAGTAAGAATGGTCCTTTTTTTATTAATTTTATTTTTGAACTTTTTTACAATTCTGTGCATTTTTTCAGAAAACTTGAATTATTTTTACACTATTGCGAAATTGAAGTTCATAATATGTTATATTCATTGAATAAAAATAATGCAATTGTAGATCTTATATAATAAGCAGGGAATTAATCTGTTAACAAACTACAATTTTACCAGTTAAAAATTTATTCTGCATAATATATGTCAATACTTTAATTCGTATACGTATAGCTGTAAACAACATTTAATCTCATGATAATAATTCTGGAGTTTCATGTGTAGTATAATTCTATACCCTGTTAATATAACTAGCAATACAAACATTATTGTTATATTATATCAGATCGGCTATACTGACACAATATGGAATCAATGTCGACGTCGTCAGTGAACGCTTCAACAACGCTCTCAGTTCCCACGTCGACGTCAGCATACGATGACGTCACAACGGCATCGAAAGTGGTAAAGACCACCGTGATGTGCGTCATCACAACTGTAACAATTGTGGGCAACGTTTGCCTGTGGGTTGTAGTTTTGAGGTCAAAGGCACTGCGGACTCTGACCAACATGTTCATCCTTGGCTTGTCAACTGCAGGTAAGCTACACATCTGACCTCTTGGTCATACCTTCTAAGCTCCTGACTAAAATCTTGAGTTAAATGCATTAACTTATTTTCAGGGAAACAAATTCAAACGTATACCCAACGTTGTTGGGCACAAATGTCAATTTTAGAAGTCAAATCAGTGTTCAAATAAACTGGTATGAGACGTGCACCTCGGCGGCACAGAAACACATTCAGCCCAGCCATTCCGTGAGTTTCATCTGGCCTAATTCGCTTCTCCGACCACTCTGCTAAATTCGAAGAGGCAAACAACTTTACTTAGGTCTCCGCCGGTCTCAAAAAGCGTCTGCAAACGTTACTTCTCACGTTTACGCTTACGCCTGTCACAATAACGTGATAGTTGACGTTTGACAGACGTCGGTGAGTTCATACCGCGCCTGATATATATGTGTATTCGTTCATACTCGTCTCTTTGTAGTCGCTTTGTGCATTTGTTGTTCTCGGACATTCTTAGCCGTATTCTAACATAGTGATTTAACGCTTAAATACTAGCTCATAGTTTGCACGGTTCAAGCCCTTACCTTCCGTTTTACCAGTGAATATATGTGCATATTACTATATGCATCAAAAGAGTAAAAGACCAAGGGTTGGCAGAACTGCTGTAGTTTGAAAACTGACAACTTGGATTTAGTTCTCTTATTATTACGATTATTAGTATGATGAAATCATAAGCAAATTGGTGCAACGCTATATTACAAATCCACCTCAAAAGTAGGGGTGTTCATGATTTTCAATTTTTCATTATAGTTTATCTGTATTGATCAACGAAGTAGTTCATCGTTTATTTCAGATCTGCTTGTTGGGCTGACAAACATGCCGATCACGATGTACACGATAATCAAGGGTCGATGGGAGTTTTCGCACAGCGCATGCGTCGTCTTTAGGTTCCTGAACATGATAACANGATCAAACTTGTTACCGACTCTTGAGTATATTTAGATCCCTTTTCCATTGTATTGCGCTTATTAACAATTATTATTTTATTACACGCAAATGTCAATCAATGTTTCCTTATGCAAAACATATTCACCGTGAAAAGCTCTTTAGATTGAACATGGGTAGTTCTTTAATTAAAACATATTTCGTCAACAAGTTCGTCCTATTTTTTGTCAGCCATAGAGCGAGTATGCGAATTTCGTAGTGTTAATATAGTTTTCAACTATCGCACGATAAATAACGCCACTAGAACAGAGATTACCCAGACAAATATAATAGGTTTCACAGGTCAGGGTACTTTCCCTAATAAGTTTCTTTATTCTGTGTCATCTGTGGAATTAATTTACTAGTGACGACATATTCTTTAGTTGATTATCGACGTCAATATGTTTAATCAATCACACCAATGACCGTGAACTTCATCAGGTGCATTCCAATAATATTCCCACAAGTGTTAAACTGTAGCAAACATACTGCCATACAAATGGGCCCGAGGAGGAAAACTAGAGTTTTAAAATGTTTGTCTCTTGATGGGGCGTATTATGGGAACACCTTTGGCGTAAAAGCGGATGGTTGGGTGGTCAACACATGTATTGTTGCTGCCCTCTAAGTCGTTCAGTTTAAATAGAATCTTCAGAACACTTTATGGAAATGTTTGTTGACATTTAAATAAGGAAAAGTTCGATAAACAGCCAAATCGCACCAGGCACTTATTGCCTTTGTTTATACAAAGAAAATGTGAAATTCGCCGTCCGTTTCCGCTCTCTTACTGATACCCTTTTTATCAAACCTCCAACAAATTTTCTGCAAATGTATATTGACAATAATATAAGGAAACTGATTTATTATGTTATTTCTAAAGAATACAACTCGGACAACAGTGGCAAACAGCTTTTGTCTTCATATTTACTTGATACACATCGACTTTGAAGTTGATATAATCGTAACCTATGTTTTACCTAAATAGACCTATACACAAATCCTTGCATGACACATTGCTTTCGATTAGAATTCTGGAATTCAATAGTTGGGAAAAACAATATTTGCACGTTAACATTAAAAATTGTGCATACAATGGCAAAAATGGCCTGATGCATGTGACGCATTAACGAACGTTATCAAAATATGTAGACGTGTATGTGAGCTAAGTAGCGTAAATTAGGCCTGTTTGTTTCATCCGATTTAAAGGAACATGCTTCGATAAGTGTAAAACGGCTAAATAGTCTATGTCGGGTTAATAAGATTAATGTACACAATGTGACTTTATATATCGTACCTTAACTTAGCCTTGTGGTGGTGTAAATATAGTTTTCGATGCGCAAACATGTTTTTACAGACTTTTTAATTCAAGACGTGTATTCAAGAATTGGAAAAATGTTTATGGAGTTCTAACTTAACAATATTTAATTTTTAGTACTTGTAATCACTTACTAAAATTCCTCGATGATGGAATCATACTTATCATAAACTAATAAAGAATAGCACATACGCTAGGATATACGGATGTTTATATCATGAAGTATACGCGTATTTCGTATTAAATGCTAAGATGATAATGCAGGAAGTAGCAATTATGAATGTTAATGAATAAACTGATTCATGCATATGCAGCGTATATTTTTATCACTTAATGTCGATGATGTATGCCAGGATTTAATAATGTGTGTATATGTCATGGGCACGTGTCGACTAGACGCACATACAATGGTAATTGTTTAATGTTTTTTTTTCGTATAATACGGGTTTTCCAATGATGCCTAACCATGGGTTAACGTTGAATATATAAACAAGATTCGTGCATAAAGAATGATTTAAAAAGAAGTAAGTGTATTAGTTCGCGTTGTATAAACACAGTGTGGTAGGGAATTATTGGATTTAACACGATACGATTTATATATAAGTTGCGGTAATTAGGCTTAATTACCACAGCTTTGGGTGATTGGTGGTTTATTATTTAAGTAAGAATGGTCCTTAAACATCCACAGTTAGATAAAGTAATATAAAGTACACCAATTGAAATTAATTTTTAAGCAAAGAAAACAAACCCTTTTTGTAGCAACATTTTTGACTGTTTTTCAATTCAATAGTTTATATAGTTTTAAACCCTGGTTGGTAAAATCTGTATATAATTTTGATATTGTATTCTATTATTGTTATATTATTTTGATATACGAAGCAATATACACCACACGTGTGTGTTTATGTTTCTGTCAATATGATTATTTCTTTGTTTATTCATGTTTTGATTCATTTATCTGTTCTATTAATGCTTTTAGATAATATTTAGATACATTCAGATTTACATTCGGATACTAATCAATCGCTAACCTTAAATAAAACCCAAAGGCGTTTGCACAATGGGGACGTGTACAATTTTACATTATTTCAATAATTGTTTTTATTAATTTCGAGAGAAAATTAGAAACAAACAGTACATGCAAAATATCAATTTTGTTAAAACGTTTGAATTGAAACAATGTTTTTAATTTTTTTTGTTAGCAAACCTATAATATATAAAAAGTTTCAATAATTGTACTAGCAGGAACTAATTGAATACAATGTGTTGCCTTCAACTGGTAATTGAGAAAATAAAACTTAATAAGCTACCACTAGACCTTACTTTGCTTTTAAATATTATAGCGTATTTTTAACAATACTTGAGTAGTAAACGTAGTATCCAAATAATAGGTGACATGGATTTCACACGTTTAATTACTCCATCAATCTCAATTGATGATTTTCCACACACAGAACTATATTCTTAATGGTATTTTTAATTAGGAAAATCATTCCGCTTGTTTTAATATAAGCTTAGCATTTTTTTTTTGAACTTTTTTACAATTCTGTGCATTTTTTCAGAAAACTAGAATTAGTTTGACACTATTGCGAAAGTGAAGTTCATAATATGTTTATATTCATTGAATAAAAATAATGCAATTGTAGATCTTATATAATAAGCAGGGAATTTATCTGTTAACAAACTACAATTTTACCAGTTAATAATTTATTCTGCATAATATTGTCAATACTTAAATTCGTATACGTAAAGCTGTAAACAACATTTAATCTCATGATAATAATTCTGGAGTTTCATGTGTAGTATAATTCTATACCCTGTTAATATAACTAGCAATACAAACATTATTGTAATATTATATCAGATCGGCTATACTGACACAATATGGAATCAATGTCGACGTCATCAGTGAACGCTTCAACAACGCTCTCAGTTCCCACGTCGACGTCAGCATACGATGACGTCACAACGGCATCGAAAGTAGTAAAGACCACCGTGATGTGCGTCATCACAACTGTAACAATTGTGGGCAACGTTTGCCTGTGGGTTGTGGTTTTGAGGTCTAAGGCACTGCGGACTCTGACCAACATGTTCATCCTTGGCTTGTCAACTGCAGGTAAGCTACACATCTGACCTCTTGGTCATACCTTCTAAGCTCCTGACTAAAATCTTGAGTTAAATCTATTCACTTATTTTCAGGGAAACAAATTCAAACGTATACCCAACGTCGTTGGGCACAAATGTCAATTTTAGAAGTCAAATCAGTGTTCAAATAAACTGATATGAGACTTGCACCTCGACGGCACAGAAACACATTCAGCCCAGCCATTCCGTTATTGTCATCTTGCCTCATTCGCTTCTCCGACCACTCTGCTAAATTCGAAGAGGCAAACGACTTTATTTAGGTCTCCGCCGGTCTCAAAAAGCGTCTGAACAAACGTTACTTCTCACGTTTACGCTTACGCCTGTCACAATAACGTGATAGTTGACGTTTGACAGACGTCGGTGAGTTCATACCGCGCCTGATATTTATGTGTATTCGTTCATACTCGTCTCTTTGTAGTCGCTTTGTGCATTTGTTGTTCTCGGACATTCTTAGCCGTATCCTAACATAGTGATTTAACGCTTAAATACTAGCTCATAGTTTGCACGGTTCAAGCCCTTACCTTCCGTTTTACCAGTGAATATATGTGCATATTACTATATGCATCAAAAGAGTAAAAGACCAAGGGTTGGCAGAACTGCTGTAGTTTGACAACTGACAACTTGGATTTAGTTCTCTTATTATTACGATTATTAGTATGATGAAAGCATAAGCAAATGGGTGCAACGCTATATTAAAAATCCACCTCAAAAGTAGGGGTGTTCATGATTTTCAATTTTTCATTATATTTTATCTGTATTGATCAACGAAGTAGTTCATCGTTTATTTCAGATCTGCTCGTTGGGCTGACAAACATGCCAATCACGGTGTACACGATAATCAAGGGTCGATGGGAGTTTTCGCACAGCGCATGCGTCGTCTTTAGGTTCCTGAACATGATAACACTGGTAACGAGCGTCTTGTCGTTATGCAACATTTCTATAAATAGATACGTCATGGTGTGTTATCCACATAAGTTCAAAGACATCTACACGGTTCGAAACTCTTTGTTCATGATTATAGGTGAGTTGTGTGGCGTATTAAATTCATTCTAATGTTTTATTCCGTGTATTGACCCTTTAACGTAACAAAGTGTTTTTTTTTAACACTAAGGGAGAAATATGCAATTTCAACATGAATATTAGATTAATTGAAGTAAAGTTATGTTTTACATACGTTGAAACTATCGACCAATAGTTATGCTTTATTTAAAATCATTATTTGTTTTCAAACGTTACAACTGATTAAGTAACAGGAAGACGTTGACTTTCATGTTAGTAAGCACAGGTGAAAACAAATAAACGGCTGAATTCGGGATTATAAATTTAATACAGGACACAGCCTTTCATTATGACTTTTTTAATTGTTCTAGTGTTATTGTTGGTTACTGTGTCAAAGAATAAACTTTGAAAATTGAAGATATATTTATATATCGAGCTTGAGTATAAATTATTGCGTCTAATGTAGTATATTTTTTTTAACAAGTAAGACTTAATCAACTCTTATAACACGTAACATCAATTTATGACAATGTGGCATTCTCTTTTTCAGGTGTTGTCATATTTTCAATTCTACTCTCTCTGCCGGCTCTGATTGGTTGGTCTGAATATGTTTACACGCCCTCGCATTCGTTCTGTTTCGCTGATTGGAAGAACCACATGTCCTACGCGTTCGTCATCATTGGATGCTGTTTCGGGATACCTTTAATGGTCATGTCAGTTTGCAATGTGTTCATTTTAAGAACCGTAAGGGCCAGCATACTTCGGGTGAGAAACCAGAAAACTATTGGTACCAAAAGAGAAACTATATCAACTGAATCAAATCTTGTGTCGTTTAAACGATTTACTGTAATCGTGTCGTTTCTTAGGTCTATGATAGAAAAGAAGAACAAAACAAGACCCACAGACTCGCCATCGGTATCCAACAACAGCCATTCAAAAACGGAACTGAGTTCAGCACACACCCTCTCCAGTGTAAAGTCAATGTTAATTACTGCTGCAAACTTAGATTCGTTACACAATACATTAATGTCCAGCTCATCTGAGAGTCCAGTGATTTCAAATCGCGTTCGTGCCATAATCCACACACCGTCTTCCCAGTCACCAAATTCAACATTAACGCATAAGCCAAGGAACAGACTCCTTTATCTAAACTTGAAACAGTCGTCAGATATACAACATCCAAGCAGAGGGTCACCAGAGCCGTCAATTTCAACTGAACCATCCTCGGACGTGTCACTTGTCGGACATTCAAATTCAGAAACAGAAATGAAAGGTCAAGGTTCTGAACATGACGTTCAAATGACAATTCCTAAATGGCAACAGTCTTCGTCAAAACGACGAGAAGAGATACGGCTTGCTTTTTCGCTCATAATTGTTGTTGTTGTATTTGTCATATGTTGGCTTCCCTACTGTATTAGTATGTTACTTTCAATATTTTACGCGGAACATGTACCAAGAGAATTCCATTTGGTAACAATAATACTAGGATATGCAAATAGCTGTTGTAACCCTATCATCTACGGTGTTATGAACAAACGGTTCAAGGTGGGATTTCGGCGCATTTTCTGCTTCTGGCAAGATAGGAGTTGTTCATGATGCTACGTTGCGACTGTCGTACGATCCTTTAGGAACACCGTGATTGGCCATACGTAATAATCGCGGTCCTTCTCTGAGAATTCAGGCTAAGAAACGAAGTGATGCGTGTCCATACGTTATGATACGCTTCTTTGCGCTTGGTTGTAATCTGTTCACGGTTTGACAATAACAGTTGCCAGGATCTGACATTTTGTCCGACTGACGGACGGACGTACAGATGACAGACAGACTTTCATACATTCATGACGGACGCACGTTCAACCTATAGCCCCATCAGTTTAAACAGGAGGGGACTAATTAAATTAATGCTGTCGAGAATGTGTACCATTTTTATGACTATCGCATACATTTATAGCAAAGTCGGCCAGGCAAGAAGAAAGGCAATAACATAATTATTTACTGTAAACGCCTTCCCATTCCTTTAAAAATCAGTAATTGTATGTGGCACTTAACTTGGTAGCGGCCATAATACCTAAGTGACGGAAAATAAAACCTTTAAATGTATCAATTGTACACCATTGTAGGAATAAAACGGAACATAGCATTCAAAGGAGAAATGTATACCAAGCGCAAAATACAAAAACAAACTTTACAAAACCACACGTGTGTACAGTGTTTGATTTCATATCTTATCATGTATATATGACAAAGTGTGATAATATCTATCGTAAAACAATAAGTATGATGAATGTAAGAATAATTGAATGTAGTATTTATTTGTATTTATTTATTGTATTTATTTTCTGTGTTAGTGGGCCTTTTACACCCTGTATCACGTTTTTTTTTTCGTTAGATGCATTACAATGATCGGATGTTTTATACTATGTGATAATAATTTCTCAAATCGTGTAAACAAAAATGACTTTAGTTGGTATTTGTATTTACTTCATTTCATCCTGCCTCATAAAGTTGTGTTTCTGTTGTTCTTGCTCATATTAAGTGGGCTGTTATAAAAGTTATGTTACCATATGCACATTGTGTAGTTCTTTCAGATTTATTTAAAAGACCGCCATGGGTTTGATATGTATTCTAATATCTTTATTTAAATGCGAACGTGGTTTACAAACCCATGTATTGCTGACCATGCACTGAATTATTGACTATCATTAACAAAACATAATATAACATGACCCCATTTAAAAAGGTCATGCTCATATATTCAGTTAGGTATTGTTCGAAAGGAAAACACATTTTCATTAGTAACGTGGCTAATGCGGTTCATTCCCATAATTAGAGTTTTGTATCAAATGTGAACGTGAGAAATCTAAGACAAGACAGGCTATTCTTACTTGTTCGTATATCCTGCCATATAACATTGAAGTCACACAATGTATCATCAAGTTTTTTTTTATATATTAACAATTGTTTTTCGATGAACCGACAATTTATGTATTGACGCATATAACGTATTTGTAATACAATTTACCATCCGTAAATGATATCATATACATCTACCTTGCGTGACTTAATTTGATCAAACATAGTTCGTTGTACTTAATATTATATGATATTTGGTTTTTGAAAACGCATTTTTGTATCTGTGCAAAAAAGTAATTCTTAATTGGTGTACTAACAGCTTTAATGTATTTCCTCATAGAGGTTCTCGAGTTTCACTATTTGCTATTTGAAAACACTATCAACGAGTTAACAATTAACAATACGGCACATGTTAACATGGTAAAAAAAAGAAGTTCCGGTCCATTGTTTATTTGATGAAAAACTATTTTGCTTATTGAAAGGTAATATAGTAAAGAAATAGACTCAATGTACATGCGTATGGCGTCTATAACAAAATGATTTCGTAAAAGTTTGATATATAATATACATCTCGTTTGATTGTTGTACCATATATAGGGCTTGGCGCCCTCATATTTTAGAAAAGTGAACAAATGCCCATTCAAAACAGGACATTACATACACCACCCAAATAAACATAACAGATACTCCAAGTACATATCATATACTTAACAATGTTTTAAACAATATTAAGACATAACTATTTAAATATACTTCATGCCCATGCCTCATGTGTAGTTGTAATGTGTAAGCAGACGAAGATTATAAGAGCAGCGTCATGCAAACATTGGTCTTATGTCATGTGCATCCGCGCAGTCTGGTCTCGAATATGTCATAAGGGAAATATTCGCATGACTCGAGTTATAATGCAACTATAGGCTAAAGTTATCTTAAAAAAAAAAAAGACTCAGACTATAGTCTGATGTTATCTTATCAGAATCTAAGATTCAGAAGTTTCTCTGATGTTATCTTACCAGAATTCAAGACTCAGACTATAGTCTGATGTTATCTTACCAGAATTCAAGACTCAGACTATAGTCTGATGTTCTCTAACCAGGACCCAAGACTTAAAATATAGTATGAATTCATCTTACAGTACCCAATACACAGACTAAAGTCTGATGCATATCCCCATGATCCAAAAACCAAAATATAGTCTTATGTAATCTACCATGATACAAGACTCAGAATATAGTCTAATGGTATCTCACCAGGTTCAAAGTCTTAGACTATAGACCGATGTTATCTACAAGTATCCTGGACTATAGTTTTATGTTATATACACGGATCCACGACTATGTTATCTAACCAGGATACAGCCTGATGTTACCTGACCAAAATCCAAGACTCAGGCTATAGTCTGATGTTATATTAATGTATTTAAAGACATTGCGTTAACACGATCTTTACTTGCATACGTTGATAACACAAACCCAATTGCTCATCCTTTTATCTTTATAGATATTACATATATAGCACAACTATTATGACGGACTTAATTAATAAAGATATTAATTTACGATACACGACACGTTTTAAGCAACAAGCTATTAAACAATTCAGACATTTCCATTGCGATAAACTTTTAACACAACACCAGCCAGTGAATTGCTCGTATATTATCCTAACAAACATTGTTCAAGATATTTATGAAAAGTATCAATTCTAATACATACGTTTCGCATTTTCCACGGGCATCTGGTAAAAACAGATTCATATATAACAGAAAAACACATCATTGAGCCAGCCGAAATGTTACGGAACTCAATCTGTGTTTGATTACAAAATAAATATTCAAAATATGGAAAGGACCTTTTTGAGTAAACAGCAAGGTCTAATTAGTACTAAATTCATCAAACGTCGTTTTATGATTATAAACATATCGAATTACTTAATTTATAAAACACCGTTTAAATTTTGCTATTGATTTACAAATACCGCCTAAATTAATTAAAACAGCTTTTGAATAGATAGACGCGCTCTTTAAATTATATTGTTATTTATAAACAGTTCTGTTAACTGCATATTACACGTATTTAAACATATGAATAGACGTTTACGGTGAACGTATATAAATTGTTAGATGTATATACATTTTTGCGAACTTTAGTGTGTCTCAAACATAATTTAGCAAAAAACAATTAAGCAAAAAAAAAAAACATGGTAACGGTCTTGTTAAGATTATGTTTTATGTATTTATTTTCATTTCCGAGATAACGCTAATACTTAAACGTACAACACTTGATTACGATTTGGTCTACTTGTTTGCAATTCTTAATCATTGAGATAATACTTCAACTTATAAAACAACATCATTATCTGGTTACGAAACTTGACTTTAATAGCGTTTGATGCATCGATCTATTCCATTGGAAATGAAATAGAACTTGCCAGTCCGGTATTTTTGCCATGCTGTTGTTTCCTAAACATTTGCAGAAGAATGTTAACTGCCAATAATAGATCGATGTTTAACAGCACGTCACTTAACGTTGGCACATGGATTATTTCCGCTTGACATGACAACTTGACAGTCCTTTTGTCATGTTGTTGTTTCGGCCTCAAGATCAATACGTCATACAACAGTTCAGTGGTATCAACATTGTAATTGACATTTTCAGGGTTTCTATCAAGGTGTATTCATGTAACGCCATTTCCAACTTTCCTCAGGCATTGGTTTTTTAAACTTGTGATTTGATAATGTCGATACATCAGTTTTATCCGATGCACTTGTTTAGAATGAAGATCACCATTTTAAGATTTGCAGTCACTTTTGTATTGTGATTTCTCGCAAATTACGTGACATTTTAACACGAGCATTGCATTTCATCTATTTGTACGATTCCCCAGTAAAACTATCGGTAATTCAACCTTATTAACATCTTTTTAATGATAATACAGACATTAAACGTTTATTGTATTTTGTTCTACAAGTGTGTCATTATATTACGTTCTTACTTGACGCCTTCATAAGATTGATTGATTGATATTATTACACCACTTCGATAGGCGTTGAAACTTTGTGTATTTTCACTGGAAATAATTGATTTCTTTGCCGATGTTCTTGTTATGTTTCTATAGCAGTCCGAGGATCAGTGAGTCCTACAGTTCTCTGGTATTTTTTAAAGTATCCTCTATGATCAGCCATCTCAAATGAATTGCAAGTTCAATACTCTCCATACCAATTTTAATTCATGAAAATATATTTTGTAATTGTTGGTAAATCAGTTTTATTAACTGTGTTTTGAAAAAGCTCGTTATACATGTCGGCAAAGATCAATTACATAAAATTAGCAAATGCATCAATACATTAACCCAATGATATACAAATGTTATGACACATACTAACATACGGATATGTTTCGAAGTGGATAAAACATATAAGCTTTCAAGGCGTACTTATTGTGCCATTAATAATGTCCGGTTAATTCAAATATTATTACGTGCGACTAGAACAAACGCATGAGGGTTCTTATACATATTATTTGATCGATTGATTGTTTTGAATTAAAAAATGAAAAAATACTAGATTGATTAATAACAAAAATATATGTTCTTAATCCTAGCAAAGAACTGCTTTTCATTCTCATTACTAAATGACAAACTGGATTTTTCACAAGACCCTCTGTGGTATTCATTTTAAGTAATTTTGGTTTTTGTCAGCAAAGAAATCCAAAGCTGCGTAATACTCAACGACTTATATTTCAACAACATCCTAAACTCAACATTTCTTACCGCAGCGGGGCGAAAAATCAATATTTCCACTGGAGATGACAACCTGTTGGTCCGGGGCTATTGTCATGTTGTAACGCATGGATCAAGCAGACACCAGTTTGTGTCATCTGAAAGGGACTTGTTCACAGAATGGCACTTCAACACTTGTAAGAGATCCAAAAAGGAATGTATCCATTATATTCAAACAAGCTATATAACAATACTAACAAGGAAAATGTTAAACATATGTGTTCGTTTATTGATAATCATCAATCGAAGTTGTTAAAATTATAAAGCGTTTGTACCGCTTTTCATCGATCATTTAGCAATATTATTTATTGCCGAGGTGGAGTTTTAACAACGTTACAAATTCACACGACAGAGTGTCGAAGCGAAAGTGAGTTAACGCTAATCACAGTGTGATTACCATCTGCAATGCGGACATATAGTTTGATACGTCTATCACGATTTCCGAATTGATTATTGCAGTTTCTGAAATCATCATAGATAAGCTGAGTGGGCCCATAAGTTTTGTTAGTGTCGAAAACTTTTTTGTTCTTAGTTGTTTGTGTTTTAAATAAAGGTCGCTTTGTAAATGGATCATACACAACAAATTACTGAATCAATTAAGATGACCAAGAATCCATCAGTATTTAAATAAATATAAATCAAAAAGTTACAATTTGTTAATTAAAATTATAATTATAATTTAATATTCTTGAAGAGATTTCCGACTCGTGTTTTTATTTTAGTTTTTGTCACCGTCTCCTAACGTTAGTAAAACTAATGAAAAGGTTTTGATAATGGATAATAATTTGTTGGAATTGACCAAATTAATTGCTTGTTACACGAAATAGAATTAAGAAATGACTTTAGGTGTTACGTTAAAATTGCTAAATAATCGACAAGATAAAAACCTAAAGAATATTGAGAGAAATTATCGCTATTGCTGTTGCGTTTTGTCTTTTGTTGTTAACGACCCTGATTAAAATTTCAGTGGTAACATGTGTATATTCTTTTGTTTTCAATATTTTGTTTTTATTTCCAGTGGTTTATTTAAATATTTCTGTCAAGACAGTAACTGAAGAACTATAAATTTAACCAAAATATGTGAAGAAGTACATGTTTTGTAATTGTCCGACTTTCGCCGATTTTCTAAGATAAATTGTAATTTTAATTGTTTATACTTCCTAGCACTCAGACCAATATGTATTGTTTCAGAAGTATTCGTAATGCGTAAACAGGAGTTTGTTTACATTAACAAAAGTCTTGATTCAAGAGTTTCTGATTTCCATATTGATAAAGATTACCATATACAATTTAAATGTTTTTGATTACATTAAACGAAATCAATATTAACATACGTTTTAATAAAATCTTCAAGACTGATATAAATCAAAATAACATGTCTGTTGTTTTCCATAATGTTTATGTTACTAATGTTATGGTATCATTTTTAATGGTCATTCAAGAATTCGTAATGTGATGCAGTAAGGTGTATAGGTTATTTCCGTATTCACTTTTTCACATGCCACTTAACTACAGCATTATCCTTAGTGCACATATCCGGGGATGCTTAATCAAACACTGCTCATATAATGCTATGCTAGAGTCAGTAATATGTTCACATTGTAATTTCTTACTTATTGTTTCATAGAAATGGGATTCCAAAAGTGAAACGGATTTGTCAGTTTGGCCAACAACAACCAAATATGTATCAATAGATGAAAAGCTTCTTGAGACGTTTTGAAATGTACATACTTATGCGTTGAAATGACTTAACGAGGGGGATTGTATCTTAAAGAATGTGTAAGAAATTCACGCATTTCTATTAAACAATATCGTATTTGCATGCATTTAAAAAAATTGTTGTTCAGCTTTTTTAATATTTTTTCCGAATCTTTGAAGTAGCATCTTTACACTTTTCTCTTGGGCATAATTCATTACAAGTTTAATTGCAGAACTGTTGCTGGTTCTACAATATGACACATATAATTGTATTCATAGACTTTTTGTCTGTATACAACTTATCTTGTTCACAAGTTAATTATTCTGACACTTTGACCAATTTAAATCACAAAATAGTATCGCCTTAAAGTCTTCACTTACACCAAATATATAAAGTATAAACAAGCACGTTGATATACATTCAATACTAAATGTATAAGTAACACGATACAATTTTCTATATGCATGATAAGTGTTTTGATGCAGAGTTTTTATATGACATTTACGGAAAGAAAAATATGAAAAGTTGTTCAACAATAATTTACTGTTAACTTTTCTGTATATGAAGCTGTCTTCAAATAAATCGATATGTTTGTTGTGTAATCCGTGCGCTGAAGCATGCATTTGTCTTATGTTTAAGCAGTGTCTTTGTCCATGTCATCTACGTTAGTATTTCATCAGCATTAACAAGTCAGTCAGATGATGAATTGTAAATTCAGGTTATAAGTATATAATATTTTTTGTTTCATAATCATCATAATAATCGTTGTAATAGTCAGAGTATAGTATTGTGTTTATTTTCCCTGTATTGTGTCACGAGAGATATGGTTAATTACTAAATTTTGATCATGCAATTAACATTTTGCGCAGAATGATGTGTACTGTATATATTGCGTCGGTTTATTTTTTTCCTTTTTATATTGATGAGTTCTCGTTTCACAAACTAAACAATAAGTGAATTCGAATGACATAACTATGAAATTAACACTCATTATATAGAGATTCTATTTCATTTTGACAAATCGTGCTGCTGTTCCCAAACCAATCATCCTAGCCAGCTAGAGTGAAGTTTTAAATCAAAGTTTAATCAATGCGTTTTAAAAAACATATTACGGTGATTGTGTTTGTGTTTCTTTTTTTATAATATGAGGTGTATTTATGTGATGTATTGTTACATATGTGCCGTGGTTGTTGCTGATTTATTATTTATTTTAAGAATTCAAATCATGTCCTTTAAATCATTAATTGATAAAGAAAAACATATGCGCTATGATATACGAACGTTTACATCATTTATAAGTATTCGCGTATTTCGTATGTAATGCTAAGATCACATTGTAGNTTCACCTCTAAAAAGCAAAAATAGATGAGCGGTCTGCACCCACTAGGCGGTGCTCTTGTTATATTGATGAGTTCTCGTTTCACAAACTTTACAATAAGTGAATTCGAATGACATAAATATTAAATTAACACTCATTATATAGTGATTCTATTTCATTTTGACAACTCGTGCTGCTGTTGCAAAACAATCATCGTAACCAGCTACAGTGAAGTGTTTAAAACAAAGTTTAATCAATGCGTTTTTCAAAACATATTTCGGTGATTGTGTTTGTGTTTCTATATTTATAATATGAGGTGTATTTATGAGATGCATTGTTACATATGTGCCGTGGTTGTTGCTGATTTATTATTTATTTTAAGAATTCAAATCATGTCTTTAAAATCATTAATTGATAAAGAAAAACATATGCGCTATGATATACGAACGTTTACATCATTTATATATTTACGCGTATTTCGTATGTAAATTATTCCTAGGGCAGATCCAATTTTGAACCCAAGGGTATCATTTTAACAAAATTGATACCACCATATTATGTTAAGTACAAAATATTACACTCCGGACACATGTGGTTTCAAAGAAGAACATTTTATTTATTTATTTTTAATTATAAAAGTCTATATAAATCTTTAGAGCCCTGGACACTTCTAGTGTTTACCCTATAGGGCATGAGTTTTTAAAAACTAGGTAAATATCCAACATGCTATGTTCCATGCAAAATACTAAAGCTCTCATCCTTGCGGTTTCTAGGGATTTGAAAAGTTTCCAGTATGTTCCAAAGTATGTACCAAAATGTTCGCCTTGCAGTCTCAGAGAAGATTTGTTTAAGTGTTCACAGTGAAATTCACTATAAACATATAAGTTAGACAAGACATTGCAGCTATATGTCACTATTCGTCCTAACTTTCGTGAGTCTAGTAATTTTAGAGTCGGTAAGAGTGCTGGGACACACTCCGGGTCCACACATTTTGCAGTGTAAGGCGCGGAAGGACATCATTAACTTCCAAATACACACACACACCCCCACAAGTTATTTTTCTTGTCGCTTTACATCACCGCATTGAGTTCTACCTACCGGTAAAGTTTCAAGTTGATACCTATAAAGGTTTGCAAGATTTGCTCTGGACAAAATTGAAGTACACACATAATAAAGGGCAATAATTCTTACAAGAGGGCAAATACCCAAGGTTTCTCATATATATATAATAAATATATAGTCATTTTAATAAAACATATTCACTCTTTTCAAGCTAGCAACAATCTTGTATGGAAGAAACCATTATGAAAAAAGATGCAACGCATTTTATTTTCAAATATGCCTGCAGTGGGGTTTGAACTTTCGCCTACAAAAAACGAACCTCAATGAAATTTTAACTTCGCTAAATTCCTGTTTTTAATAGT
The DNA here is from genome assembly GCA_007657795.1 of Dreissena rostriformis. NCBI lineage: Eukaryota > Metazoa > Mollusca > Bivalvia > Myida > Dreissenidae > Dreissena > Dreissena rostriformis. Next base: position 18,280 of record VMBQ01000952.1, on the reverse strand, counting down.
GCGCATGTGAACAAAAGTACTTAATTTACATTTCATTCATAATGATATTATTTCTACTTAATATTGTCATACAGTGTATGTATATAAACATGTCACTGGAGACTTTTCATTGTTATAGACATATATGTTTTATTGAGAATATATATTATAAAACGAAACATACAGAAATAAGTGTCATACAACCATTTAATATTATTTTTGTTTAATTTAATAATATATTAACCTTTGATATGCACATTAAATTAATTAATTTACATTTAAAATAAGATCATTATCCTTTCGACAATTCACATGACTGGTAAAATGTTTTACCCGTCCTCATTTTTATTGTTCCTTACTTATCAGCTTTACATATCCGTTTGATAATCGCGGTGAATAAAACCTTGTGTGATTGGCATATACAACACATTGTTCGAGACTTATTATGTAGCCACGTATAACGATTCACTCAGTTAATTGCTATCTTAAAGCATAACCAACTACATTGAATGTGATTACAATATATTTCATCAATATTTAAAGCCCGATAATTCATGGAAAAATCACTAACGGGTATATCAATTAAGGTTTAATTCAAAAACTTATTTCTTAATATCAAATGAATTGGTTGTTATAACGGGTAATACTAAAATGTCTTGCAATTACTTAATTTTAGAAGAATAAAAATGTTAAAATCATATATAACTGTAAGTAGAAGAACACATTAAAACACTTACAAAATACAATGAATGAACTCAAATTATTGTGCATAGTTTGTCTTTAAAGATGTATGCAGCAATTTCGTTTCCCACAATTTAGTTTTTTTCTAAAACACCCGTTGCGCAATATGCGTAATTATTTATATATTCGAATAAAAATAGAACGGATATCAAATAAAGGAATAACGACAAGAAATAAACTATTATGAAGCCAAGAAGAATGATCATACTATTTTTGTCCCCTAAATGGCACAATAAGATTCGAACATCATCCGTAAGACGACTCAAACTTTTTTTCGCTAGATTATTTCAACAATGCATGTCTTGAAAGGAGATCAAATGCATTGCGTTTGTAGAGATGTCACGATTGCGCTACTGGGACGCAGGCTTAGGTAAAACTCATTACTTTGAAATCAGGGTATAGAGCAGAGAGACACAACATGCTATTAAACATGCTAGTGAACAGAATGCAATATAATACATATCTTCTTAAATGAAAACGTAGCCTGCAAGTATAACGCGCTGGTAAATATAAAGGGGCAAACAGGACATTGGGCTACTGAAATATTGGATAAATGGTCACATACATTGCATACATAGTCACGCATACTGACGAACGTGACCTGTAACTAAATATCTAAATGTGTATTATAGCCTAATAACGTAAATTGGCTTATTCGTTTGAACATTTCATCTGATTTATAGAAACATGCTTTGATAACTTCAAATCAGCTTAATTGGTTACGACGGATTCATCGGTTTACTTCACTCACATGTACACAATATGACTTTATTAATCGTTCCCTAACATAGACTGTTGGAGGTGTATGAAGAGTATTCGATGCGTTAACATGGTGGTCAATACTTTTAAATTCAAAAAGTCGATACTTGTATTGGAATAAAATTAATGTCTCCGTAGTTTAAAATTTACAATATTTAATTTGTTTTTGTTGTATTTACTCACAAGAAATTCTTGAGAAGGAATCATTTAAATCATAAATTGATAAAAAAAAAACCTATGCGCTAGGATATACGAACGCTTACATCATTTTATAATAAACGCGTATTGTGTATTACAAGCTAAGATCCTATTGCAGGAAATAGCAATTATGAATCTAAACTAATAAACTGATTCATAAATTAGCAGTGTTTATTTTAATCACTCTGACGTAAGTATTGGTGATATATGTACGGATTTAATGATGTGTGTATATGTCATGAGCACGTGTCGAATAGACACAACAACAATTGTAATTTTGTAATGCATGTTTTAATATAATGGTTTTCCGATTACGCTTACTCACGGGTTATCGTTGAAGTATATAAAAAGGTTCACATATCAAGCATGATTAGAAAAAGTAAGTAAATTGTATTAACATATACAAGTAGTGCATTATTGGATTTATTAACGATACGGTGTATACATTATTTGCGGTAATTATGCTTAACTATGATAACTTTCTTAGATTGATTGTTTAGTATTGAAAGATGCATGCTCGTTTTTCTTTCATAGTTAGATAAAAACAACATGAATTACACAACTTGAAATTAATTTTAAAGCAAATAAAACAAAACAAAAATGTAGCAGCATAATCGACTGTCTATTAATTGGGTATATAGTTTTAACCCCTGGATGGACAAATCTGTATATAATTTTGAAATTGTATTCTATTACGTATACTTGTGTGTTTATGTTTCTGTCAATATGATCATTTCTTTGTTGGTTCATGTTTGGATTCATTTATCTTTTTGTTTATAAATGCTTTTGGATAATATTTAGATACATTCAGATTTACATTCGGATATTAATCACTCGCTAAACTTAAATAAAACCCAGAACCTTTCCACAATGGGGACGTGTACAATTTTACATTGTTTCTATAATCCTTTTATTAATTTCGAGAGAAAATTAGAAAAAAATGTTCATGCAACATATCAATATGCTACTAACTTTGAATAAAAAAAATGTAATTTAATATTTGTGTTAGCAAACCTATAATCTGTGTATAGTTTAAATAATTGTAATAGCGAGAAAAATTGAATAAATTGTGTTGCCTTTAACTGGTAATCGAAAAAGCAAAACTTAATGAGCTACCACTAGACCTTACTTTGCTTTTCAATATTGTAGAGTATTTTAAACAACATGTAGTGGAACTCGGAACCACGTCACAATAACTCAGAACCACGACACAATAATACAATCCAGAACAAGGTCTTTTATAAAGTTGATTCCAATTGAATTATGTTTATATTAATAAAAATTATGTGATGTTATTGAATGTTATTCAAAGCCTCCAAATAATATAATTTCAAAGTTCTTAACAACAATTATCTGTTTAAATTTTATGAATTCAGCAATATGTCTAAAAGTTCTGATACAAGCTATCCTTCAGATCAAGCTGAATTGTCTGTTTATGAGACACAGTCCCTTTTTATATTTAATGGTTTCCAATGGCTTTGTAGTTACAAACAAATGCACGTGTCTCATGGATATCATAATATTTTGTTATGTAATCGGATCAATTTTGTGATAATAAATATACTGTTATATCAAACTATTTATAGATAAATATATGTATCATATAAATGGGCTGTTTATATTGACTATGAATAGATTATTGATGCAATCACAAATTTATTTAATAAAATGTATGTGTATAATAGATCGGTCTTTTTCATAAGCAAAGCTTTTTATTTGAATTCAAACTTTACATGAACATTTTATCAATATATTTAATTATTAAAGTAGATACTCAAACAACATGACTGCATTTATGTTGATCCGATTAATGCGCACGCTACACATACCTTTTTTACATTTAACTAGATTTTTATATTTTATGATTTAAAAACCTATGCTAAATTCTAATGAAAACCAAAAACAAAAATTCAATCTTATGACCTAATCTATAATTCTATAACATGTAATTTATGACATATCATAATAATCGTACTGGCCAAATACTTGAACATCATTCTCATCATTCTCAAATTCACAATACTTAATACAATATCTGAAAAGATAAAAAAGACAATAATCTTGAAATATGGTAACATCACATTTTGACATCATTGTCAGATTCAAAACATGATATGATATCAGACCAACGACTCTAGACAATAGTCTTAAACCATGATACAATGATTTGATTTTTTGTATTATTATCATTATTATTATTAATTTTTGTATATATTGTTTTTCATTTGTATTAATTATTTATATATATTTTTATTATTATTATTAATTATTTTGATCCCAATCTTGTCCTGGAAGGGATGAGCTTAATGGGATGGGTCTCCAATCTATATATGTAGGGGAAAAGGTAAATGGGATGGGCCTTGGACTTGTTGTGTCACAACATTTACTTGTTTGTTCCTTGTCTGTGAAGACATATGCATCGCCACAAAAGGTATGAGAAGAGTATGAACATCATTCATTGAAACTATCGTTCCCACACTTAAAGCCCCCCATATCGATGTTATCCCAACATATGTGGCATATGATATCTTGAAAACGAGGAAGGACTTTAAAGTGGAATGACACGGTGGTGTCAAGTGCTTCCTCATTTATTGTGACGAACGTCGTAATTGTGTAGTGTAACTCGGAACCCAACAAAATAACTCAGAACGACGACACAATAATACAATTCAGAAAAAAAAAGAATTTTATAAAGTCGATTCCAATTTAATTCTGTTTATATTAATAACAATTATGCGATGTTATTACATTTTATACAAAGTCTCCAAATAATATAATTTCACATTTCTAAACAACAATTTTCTGTTTCAATTTTATGAATTCAGCAATAAGTCTAAATGTTCTGATACAAGCTATCCTGCAGATCAAGCGGAATTGTCTGTTGATAAAACACAGTCCCTTTTTGTTATTAAATAGTTGCCAATAGGTTTGTAGTTACAAATAAATGCACGTGTCTCATGGATATCATAATATTGTGTTATGCAATCGGATTAATTTTGTAGTAATAAATATACTGTTATATCAAACTATGTATAGATAAATATAAGTATCATATAAATTCGATATTTATATTGACTATGAATGGATTATTGATGCAATCACAAATTTATTTAATAAAAGGTATGTGTATAATAGATCGGTCATTTTCATTAGCAAAGCTTTGTATTTGAATTCAAAATGTACATTAACATTTTATCAATAGATTTAATTATTAAAGTAGATACTCAAACAACATGACTTTGNACCCCCCCCCAAAAAAAAACAAATAAAAAAAATAAATAAAAAAATCAATAAAAAAAATCAATCTTTTGACCTAATATATAATTCCATAACATGTTATCTTATGACATATCATAAAAATCGTATTGGCATTATACTTGAACATCATTCTCATCATTCTCAAATGCGCAATACATAATGCAATATCTGAAAAGATAATAAAAGACAATAATCTTGAAATATGGTAACCTCACATTTACACATTATTATAAGATTCACAACATGATATGACATCAGACCAACGACACTAGACAATAGTCTTAAATCATGATACAATGATTTGAATTTTTGTATTATTATCATTATTATTATTTATTGTTTTTGTTTTTCATTTTTATTAATTATTTATATAATGTTTTTTTTATTATTATTATTATTAGTATTTGTAATCCCAATCTGGTCCTGTAAGGAATCAGCTTAATGGGTTGGGTCTCCAAACTATATATGTAGGGAAAGAAGTTAATGGGATGGGCCTTTGACGTGTGTAGTGTCACATAATTCACACGTTTGTTCCTTGTCGGTGAAGACATATGCAGCATTCAATGAAACTATCGTTCATCCACTTAAAGTCCCCATATCGATGTAATCCCAACATATGTGACAAAGGATATCGTGCAAACGAGGAAGGTCCTTAAAGTGGAATGACACGGTGGTTTCAAGTGCTTCCTCATTCATTGTGACGAACGTCGTAATTCGTACTGTGTAGTGTAACTCGGAACCCAACACAATTTTATAAAGTTGATTCCAATTTAATTCTGTTTATATTAATTATAATTATGTGATGTTATTGAATTCTAAGTCCCCAAATAATATAATTTCACATTTCTCAACAATAATTATCTGTTTCAATTGTATGAATTCAGCAATAAGTCTAAATGTTCTGATATCGTTTAGATCAAGCTGAATTGTCTGTTTATGAGACACAGTCCCTTTTAATATTAAATGGTTACCAATAGGTTTGTAGGTACAAATAAAAGCACGTGTCTCATGGATCTCATAATATTTTGTCATGAAATCGGATCAATTTTGTGATAATAAATATACTATCACAAATTTATTTATTAAATTTGTGTGTATACAAGATCGGTCATTTTCATAATCAAAGCTTTTTATTTTAATTCAAAATGTACATACACATTTAATCAATACATTTAATTATTAAAGTCGATACTCAAACAACATGACTTTGCATTGATGTTGATGCGATTATGTGTTACGCTACAAAAACTTAAGTAGTAAACGTAGTATCCAAATTATAGGTGACATGCGTTCACTCGCTTTATTACTCTATCGATCTCAATTGATGATTTTCCATACACAGAACTTTATTATTGTTTTGTATCCAGTAGGGATGAATAATACAATTTAGAACAAAGTCTTTTGTAAAGATGTAAAGTTTACGATAGGGAGATCGACATCGAGTATTAATAATATATATTCACAATATATATTATTGATGTTATTGTTTTTAGGAGTATTAATTCGCTTGTTTAATATAAGCTTAGCATTTATTTTGAGTCTTTTACAAATCTGTGCAATTTTTCAGAAAACTAGAATTATTTTGACATAATTTAGAATGTGAAGTTCAACATATGTTCATATTTATTGAATAAAAAAACGCAATTGTAGATCGTTTTTAATAAGCAGCGTAGTAATCTGTTTACATAATACAATTTTACCAGTTTATTATTTATTCTGCATTATGTTTTTCAATACTTAAAATCAGTATACTTATAGCTGTACACGACATTTTCCGTCATAATTATTTTTCTGGAGTTTCATGTTTACTACATTTACACTGTGGATATAACTGTCCATTCAAGCATTAATTTAATATTCAAGCAGATTGGCTATACTGACACAATATCGAACCAATGTCGACGTCGTCAGTGAACGCTTCAACAACGCTCTCAGTTCCCACGTCGACGTCAGCATACGATGACGTCACAACGGCATCCAAAGCGGTCGAGACCACCGTGCTGTGCGTCATCATAGCCGTAACCGTTGTGGGCAACTTTTGCCTCTGGGCTGTGGTGTTGAGGTCAAAGGCACTGCGGACTCTGACCAACATGTTCATCATAGGCTTGTCAACAGCAGGTAAGCTACACATCTGACCTCTGGGTCATACCTGCTAAGCTCCTTACTGAAATCTTGAATTAAGTCCATTAACTTATATTCAGGGAATATTCAAACGCATACCCAACGTCGTTGGGCACGAAAGTCAATTTAAGAAGTCAAATCAGTGTTCAAATACACTGGTATGAGACTTGCACCTCGACGGCACAGAAACACATTAAGCCCAGCCATTCCGTGAGTAAAATCTTGCCAACTTCGCTTCTCCGACCACTCTGCTAAATTCGAAGAGGCGAACGACTTTACTAACGTATCCGCCGGTCTGAAAAGGCCTCTTAACGAATGTTACTTCTCACGTGTACACTAACGTCTGTCACAAAAACGTGATAATTGACGTTTGACAGACGTCGTTGAGTTCATACCGCGCTTGATATATACGGGTATTCGCTCATACTCGTCAATGTGTAGTCGCTTTATGCATTTGTTGCCATCGGACATTCTTAACTGTATCATACCATAGTGATTTAACGCTTAAATACTAGCTCATAAGTGTACACGGTCCAGGCCCTTACCTTCCGTTTTACCAGTGATTCTATGTGCCTATTAATATATGCATAAAAAGAGTAAAAGACCCAGGGTTGGCAGAAATTGTGTAGTTTGACAACTGACTACTTTGATTTAGTTCACTTGATATTGCGAATATTATTAATATGATGATATTAAAATAAGCAGATTGGTGTAACAATATATTAATAATCCACCTCAAAAGTAAGGGTTTCACGATTTTTTATTTTTCATTATATTTTATCTGTATTTATCAACTAATTAGTTCATCGTGTATTACATATCTACTCGTGGGACTGACAAACATGCCAATCACAGTGTTAACGATAATCAAGGGTCGATGGGTGTTTTCACACAGCGCATGCGTAGTCTTTGGGTTCCTGAACATGATAACACTGGTAACGAGCGTCTTGTCGTTATGCAACATTTCTATAAATAGATACGTCATGGTGTGTTATCCACAGAAGTTCAAGGATATCTACACGGTTCGAAACTCTGTGTTCATGATAATAGGTGGGTTGTGTGGCATATCAAATTCATTCATATGTTTTATTTCGTTTCTTGACCCTTAACGTTACAAAGTGTTTGTTTTTACCACTAAGGAGGAAATATGCAATTTCGAAATGGATACCCGATTAATTAGTATTGTTATGTTTTACAAACGTTGAAACTATCGACCAATTGTTATGCTACATTTAAAATCATTATTTGTTATCCAACTTTAAAACTGATTAAATAACAGGTAGACGTTGTCTTTGATGATATTAAACACAGGTGAAAACAATTAAGCGGCTGAATTCGGGATTATAAATTTTATACAGAACACAGCCTTTCATTATAACGTAATTACTTTTTTACTAGTACTAGTGTCATTTTTGTTTATTGTATCAACGTATAAACTTCCAACATTCAAGGTATATATCTCGAGCTTAAATTAATAAATTATTGAGTAAAAAGTAGTATTTTATTTTTTAACAAGTAAGACTCGATCTAAAGCTAATAATATACACCATAACATTTATTCATGACAATGTGACACTGTCTGTTTCAGGTGTTGTAATATTTTCGATTCTTCTCTCTCTGCCACCTCTGATTGGTTGGTCTGAATATGTATACACGCCCTCGCATTCCTTCTGTTTCGCTGATTGGCAGAACCACATGTCCTACGCGTTCTTCATGATTGGATGCTGCTTTGGGATTCCTTTCATGGTCATGTCAGTTTGCAATGTGTTCATTTTGAGAACCGTAAGGGCCAGCAGACTTCGTACCAGAAACCGGCAAACCATTGGTACCCAAAGAGAAAATATATCAACTGAATCAAATCGTGGTTCGTTTAAACGCTTAACTTTAATTGTGTCGTTTCTGAGGTCTATGATAGAAAAGAAGAACAAAACAAGACCCACAGACTCGCCATCGGTATCCAACAACAGCCATTCAAAAACGGAACCGAGTTCAGCACAAACCCTCTCCAGTGTAGAGTCAATGTTAATTACTGCTGCAAACTTAGATTCGTTACACAATGCATTAATGTCCAGCTCATCTGAGAGTCCAGTGATTTCAAATCGCGTTCGTGCCACAACCCACACATCGTCCTCCCAGTCACCAAACTCAACATTAACTCATAAGCCAAGGAACAGACTCCTTTATCCAAACTGGAAACAGTCGTCAGAAAAACAACACCCAAGCAGAGGGTCACCAGAGCCATCAATTTCAATTGAAACATCCTCGGATGTGTCACTTGTCGTACCTTCACATTCAGAAATAGAAACCAACGGTCACGGTTCTGAAAATGACGTTCAAATGGAAATTCCTAAATCGCGACAGTTGTCGTCTAGACGACGAGAAGAGATACGACTTGCTTTTTCGCTCATAATTGTTGTTGTGGTATTTGTCATATGTTGGCTACCCTACTGTATAAGTATGCTGCTTTCAATATTCTACGCGGGACATGTACCAAGAGAATTCCATATGTTAACAATAATACTAGGATATGCAAATAGCTGTTGTAACCCTATCATCTACGGTGTTATGAACAAACGATTCAATGAGGGATTTCGGCGCATTTTCTGTTTCTGGAAATACAGGGGTTGCTTATGATGCAACGTTGCGACTGCCGTGCGATCACTCAGGAACGCCGTGATTGGCCACACGTAATAATCGCGGTCTTTCTCTGAGAATTCAGGCTAAGATACGATGTTATGCGTGTTGATATGTTAGGACACGCTGATTTGTGCTCGGTTGTAATCTGTTCACGGTTTGACAATAACAGTTCCAGGATCTAAAATTTAATTCCGACTGACGGACAGGCGTATAGATGACAGACAGACATACATACATTCATGACGGACGCACGTTAAACCTATAGCCACATCGGGTTAAACAGGTAGAGGACATTTTAAATGATCTCATACAACTATAGCAAAGTCGGCCAGGCGAGAACAAAGGCAATAACATTATTATTTATCGTAAACACCTTCCATTCCTTTAAACATCAGTAATTGTATGTGACACTTAACTTGGAAACGGCCATAATACCTAAGTGACGGATAATAAAACGTGTAAATTTATCTATTGTACATTTAAAATGATTTGTAGCATTGAAATGAGAAATTTGTACGAAACGCAATTATAAAAAAAGTTTAAAAAAGCACATGTGTATGCAGTGTTTTATTTCATATCGTATCATGTATATTTGACTTAATTTGATGACGTCTATCATAAAAAAATAATTATGATGAATGTAAGAATAATGCAATGTAGTATTTATTTGTATATGTATTTATTGTATGTATTTTCTGTGTTAGTGGGCCTTTTACACCCTGTATAACGGTTTCTTCATAAGATTCATTACGCTGATCCAAGGTTTTTACTATGTGATAATAATTTTTAAAATCTTGTAACCAAACAAGGACTTTAGTTGATATTTGTATTTACTTCATTTCATCGTGCCTAAGACAGTTATTTTTCTGTTGCTCTTGTGCATATTTAACCATTGAGGACTTACATTTTCAATAAAATCTTATTTTACTTCTGTTTTATTGCTTTTAATTTGAAAAACAATAATATAAGGTTAATTTGTTTGTACACGTGTATGTGAGTAATAAATTCTAGACTAAGAGTGCGATTCGACGCGTCATTCAATCGGTTTAATTCACGAATGCTTTGAATTGACCTTTCAAGACGGCGACCAAAGCTTTTAACATATTTATTTTTTATGTCGCATAGGCGATTGGTCACTTGCCTTAAATAAAAGACTAGCTGTGCTAAATACGAATTTCTCTCCTTTTATTTTTTCTGTGTTTCATTATTCCTAAATCTTAAAATATGGCATGAAACACATTTGTTGAATACACATTTTGGGTTAGGATTATACGTCGTATTATATGTTTATCTGTTATTGGTATTATTTTCAAAGATTGTGGGGATCTCGGTTGCAATTTAACAGATATAAATGTCTTACAGATATTTCCTGCTCCTATCGTTTCTTCCTACCTGTAAAAATACCACTACTTTGGATAAAAAGATTAAGTGCACCATAACAAAATTGTTACAGGACACATTTTAACGACCGCTCAAATTAAATGACAAAAAATAGTTTAAATGGTGTTTTCAAAAACCGTAGTTGTCGTGTTATTGTTCGATGAGAAAACTTATTTGCATTAGTTAGTTGGTTAATGTAGTTCCTCACTTCGTCTAAAATTAGATTAACGTCGCAAATATGACACATGAGCAATCAATGACTCGACTGGCTATTCTGACTTGTCTGTATATCCTGCCATGTAAGTGACGTAACGCAATATATCCTCAAGTATTTTGATATTTATATTTCTTTGTCGACGAATAATTAATTATGTATTGACGCATATAACGTTTTTGCAGTTAAGTTAATCATCCTTAATTAATAGTATGTGCAGCTCCCACGCGCGATATACTTTGATAAAATTAATTGTGTTGTACTAAATAGTATGTGTTATTTGCATTTTGATTTATGTTATTTGTACACAAGCTTGTATCCCTGATTGATTGATTAACAGCTTTAATATCTCTCCTCATAGATTTTCCTCATTTCCGCATTTAATTGTTTGCTATGCGAGAAAATTATGACGTCATCGGTTGCATTGCGCGTTTACAATCGAATCGAATTTATTGTTTCAGTGTCGCTACTAGATTTCAGTTTCAAGAACGTTCAATATAGTATTTTTTGACAAATATATTTCTTTTAAACATTTAGGAGCATATATCAAACTTTGTATATATTTTGGAATTTCACAACCAACATTACATCTTCTTCTTGGGTATGAATGACGATGAGCTTAATAGGAATCTCTATGATTCTAAAGCGTGCTACTAAAAATAGATGTAGTTGATATTTGTGTTTTATTTCATTGTACTTCGGAAAGTCACATAACTGGTGCTATGGTTAAAACAACGTTTACAGTTTGCTAATGATTCACGAAGCACGACCAGTCAAGAAAGTCAAAGCAGTTGAATACATAACCGCCCTCTTTAAATTATGTTGTTATTGTAACAGGGTATTCACACACTGATCGTTTAATGACTAATCCAATCAAGACTGTGAGAGAGGTTCAATGCGGGTGATAATTGTAGATGAATGAGTGAGTTAAATTACTAATAGTGCAAGCTTTTTCAAGTTAGAAGTTTTAAGAATCACCCATATGATTTAAATTATTTCCTAAACATTTGATCACTTGCTACTTAACATTGCCTTTAACTACTGTTTTAATACGCAAAGAAGATGCATGTTATAAACAAGAGTTTAAAATATGTTTAAACACAATACTGTACAGACGTAAACGCTTAGTGTATACAATATTTTAGACGTTTAACACTTTTGGGGCCCTATTGTATTTTTTTCAAAACTAATATGTTTTAATAAATACAAAATAATGTTTACCGGTCTTGTTAAATTTCTGTTAATCTGTTTACAACTTATCGAAGAAGATAATGGACGTTGGCACACGGATTATTTTAGGTTGACATGATAAGTTGCCAGTCCTTTTGTCATGTTGTTGAAGTGGTTACAGGATCGATACAAATTAAAACATTCCAGTGTTATCAAACATTGTGATTGCCTCTCCCAGGGTGTTTATCAAGGTTCATTTATGTGACGCCATGTCCAATTCTTTAATTTTGTACGATTATTACTGCTTTAAAATCTCTGATTAGATAAATGTCGATATAATTGTAAAAACAAACAAACAAACAAACAAACAAACAAACAAACAAACAAATAAACAAACAAACAAACAAACAAACAAACAAACAAANGAAGCTCGTTATACGTGTCGGCAAAGATCAATTACAACCAATTAATTAGCAAATGCATCAATAAATTCACCCAATGATATACAAATGTTATGAAACATACTAACATACGGATATTTTTCGAAGTGGATAAAACATATAAGCTTTCAAGGCGTACTTATTGTGCCATTAATAATGTCCGGTTAATTCGAATATTACGTGCGACGAGAACAAACACATGAGGTATCTTATACATATTATTTGATCGATTGATTGTTTTGAATTAAAAAATGAATAATACTATATAAATTAATAACAAAAATATATGTTCATAATGCTAGCAAAGAACTGCTTTTCATTATTATTACTAAATGACAAACTGGATTTTTCACAAGACCCTCAATGCTATTCATTTTAAGCAATTTTGATTTTTGTCAGCAAAGAAGTCCAAAGCTGCGTAATACTTAGCGACTTAAAATTCAACAACATCCGTACCTCAACATCTCTTACCGCAGCGGGCGAAAAATCAATATTTCCACTGGAGATGACAACCTGTTGCTCCGGGGCTATTGTCAAGTTGTAACGCAAGGATCAAGCAGACACCAGTTGGTGTCATCTGAAAGGGACTTGTTCACAGTATGGCACTTCAACACTTGTTAGAGATCCCAAAAGGAATGTATCCATTATTTTCAAACAAGCCATATAACAATACTGACTAATAAAAATTATCAACATATGTGTTCGTTTATTGATAATCATCAATCGAAGTCGTTACAATTATAAAGCGTTTGTACCGCTTTTCATCGATCATTTAGCAATATTATTTATTGCCGAGGTGGAGTTTTAACAACGTTACAAATTCACACGACAGAGTGTCGAAGCGAAAGTGAGTTAACGTTAATCACAGTGTGATTACCATCCGCAATGCGGACATATAGTTTGATACGTCTATCACGATTTCCGAATTGATTATTGCAGTTTCTGAAATCATCATAGATAAGCTGAGTGGGCCCATAAGTTTTGTTAGTGTCGAAAACTTTTTTGTTCTTAGTTGTTTGTGTTTTAAATAAAGGTCGCTTTGTAAATGGATCATACACAACAAATTACTGAATCAATTAAGATGACCAAGAATCCATCAGTATTTAAATAAATATAAATCAAAAAGTTACAATTTGTTAATTAAAATTATAATTATAATTTAATATTCTTGAAGAAATTTCCGACTCGTGTTTTTATTTTAGTTTTTGTCACCGTCTCCTAACGTTAGTAAAACTAATGAAAAGGTTTTGATAATGGATAATAATTTGTTGGAATTGACCAAATTAATTGCTTGTTACACGAAATAGAATTAAGAAATGACTTTAGGTGTTACGTTAAAATTGCTAAATAATCGACAAGATAAAAACCTAAAGAATATTGAGAGAAATTATCGCTATTGCTGTTGCGTTTTGTCTTTTGTTGTTAACGACCCTGATTAAAATTTCAGTGGTAACATGTGTATATTCTTTTGTTTTCAATATTTTGTTTTTATTTCCAGTGGTTTATTTAAATATTTCTGTCAAGACAGTAACTGAAGAACTATAAATTTAACCAAAATATGTGAAGAAGTACATGTTTTGTAATTGTCCGACTTTCGCCGATTTTCTAAGATAAATTGTAATTTTAATTGTTTATACTTCCTAGCACTCAGACCAATATGTATTGTTTCAGAAGTATTCGTAATGCGTAAACAGGAGTTTGTTTACATTAACAAAAGTCTTGATTCAAGAGTTTCTGATTTCCATATTGATAAAGATTACCATATACAATTTAAATGTTTTTGATTACATTAAACGAAATCAATATTAACATACGTTTTAATAAAATCTTCAAGACTGATATAAATCAAAATAACATGTCTGTTGTTTTCCATAATGTTTATGTTACTAATGTTATGGTATCATTTTTAATGGTCATTCAAGAATTCGTAATGTGATGCAGTAAGGTGTATAGGTTATTTCCGTATTCACTTTTTCACATGCCACTTAACTACAGCATTATCCTTAGTGCACATATCCGGGGATGCTTAATCAAACACTGCTCATATAATGCTATGCTAGAGTCAGTAATATGTTCACATTGTAATTTCTTACTTATTGTTTCATAGAAATGGGATTCCAAAAGTGAAACGGATTTGTCAGTTTGGCCAACAACAACCAAATATGTATCAATAGATGAAAAGCTTCTTGAGACGTTTTGAAATGTACATACTTATGCGTTGAAATGACTTAACGAGGGGGATTGTATCTTAAAGAATGTGTAAGAAATTCACGCATTTCTATTAAACAATATCGTATTTGCATGCATTTAAAAAAATTGTTGTTCAGCTTTTTTAATATTTTTTCCGAATCTTTGAAGTAGCATCTTTACACTTTTCTCTTGGGCATAATTCATTACAAGTTTAATTGCAGAACTGTTGCTGGTTCTACAATATGACACATATAATTGTATTCATAGACTTTTTGTCTGTATACAACTTATCTTGTTCACAAGTTAATTATTCTGACACTTTGACCAATTTAAATCACAAAATAGTATCGCCTTAAAGTCTTCACTTACACCAAATATATAAAGTATAAACAAGCACGTTGATATACATTCAATACTAAATGTATAAGTAACACGATACAATTTTCTATATGCATGATAAGTGTTTTGATGCAGAGTTTTTATATGACATTTACGGAAAGAAAAATATGAAAAGTTGTTCAACAATAATTTACTGTTAACTTTTCTGTATATGAAGCTGTCTTCAAATAAATCGATATGTTTGTTGTGTAATCCGTGCGCTGAAGCATGCATTTGTCTTATGTTTAAGCAGTGTCTTTGTCCATGTCATCTACGTTAGTATTTCATCAGCATTAACAAGTCAGTCAGATGATGAATTGTAAATTCAGGTTATAAGTATATAATATTTTTTGTTTCATAATCATCATAATAATCGTTGTAATAGTCAGAGTATAGTATTGTGTTTATTTTCCCTGTATTGTGTCACGAGAGATATGGTTAATTACTAAATTTTGATCATGCAATTAACATTTTGCGCAGAATGATGTGTACTGTATATATTGCGTCGGTTTATTTTTTTCCTTTTTATATTGATGAGTTCTCGTTTCACAAACTAAACAATAAGTGAATTCGAATGACATAACTATGAAATTAACACTCATTATATAGAGATTCTATTTCATTTTGACAAATCGTGCTGCTGTTCCCAAACCAATCATCCTAGCCAGCTAGAGTGAAGTTTTAAATCAAAGTTTAATCAATGCGTTTTAAAAAACATATTACGGTGATTGTGTTTGTGTTTCTTTTTTTATAATATGAGGTGTATTTATGTGATGTATTGTTACATATGTGCCGTGGTTGTTGCTGATTTATTATTTATTTTAAGAATTCAAATCATGTCCTTTAAATCATTAATTGATAAAGAAAAACATATGCGCTATGATATACGAACGTTTACATCATTTATAAGTATACGCGTATTTCGTATGTAATGCTAAGATCACATTGTAGGAAATAGCAATTATGAATCTAAACTAATAAACTGATTCATAAATTAGCAGTGTTTATTTTAGCACTCGGACGTTAGTGTTGGTGATATATGCATGGATTTAATGATGTGTGTACATTGTATATGTCATGAGCACGTGTTGTTTAGACGCAAAAACAGTTGTTATGTTGTCATGTGTGATTTAATATAAGGGTTTTCCAATGACGGGTTATCGTTGAAGTATACAAAAAGCTTCATATATAAAGCATGATTTGAAAAAGTAAGTATTCTGTATAAACATTTTGCGGTAGTGCATTATTGGATTATAAACGATACGGTGTATACATAATTTGCGGTAATTATGCTTAACTGTGATAAATATCGGAGTTTGATTGTTACGTATTAAACGATGCATGATCTTATTACATTCATAGTTGGATAAAACAATATGAATTACATAAAATTGAAATAAATTTTGGAAGCAAAGAAACACACACTTTTTGTAGCAGCATTTTAAACTGTTTTCGAACTCCAGTAGGGTATATAGTTTTAACTCCTGGTTGGTAAAATTTGTTTATAACTTTGACATTTTATACTATTATGCTATATAATTTTTATATACGAAGAAATATACAACACACGTCTGTGTTTATGTTTTTTTGTAAATATGATTATTTTTTTGCTGATTCTCGTTTTGATTCATTCATCTTTGTTTAATGCCTTTGTATAATAGTAAGATTCATTCAGTTTTACATTCGGATAAGAATTACCTTAAATAAAAACAAAAGGCGTTTCCACAATGGGGAAGTTTATAATTTTACATTGTTTTCACAATCTTGTTATTATTTTCGAGAGAAAATTAGACAACACTGTACATGCAAAATATCAATATGTTACTACGTTTGAGAATTTAATTAGATATTTATTGTTAGCAAAGCTTTAGTCTGTGTACTCTTTAAATAATTGCAGTATCAAGAACAATTGAATAATTGTTGATGCCTTCACCTTGTATTTGAGAAAGCAAAACTTAATGAGCTACCACAAGACCTTACTTTGCTTTTCAATATTGTAGAGTATTTTAAACAATATAAAGTGTAACTCGGAACGACGCCACAATATCTCAGAACGACGACACAATAATGAAATTCAGAACAAAGTCGTTTATAAAGTTGATTCAAATTTAATTATGTTTATATTAATAATAATTATGTGATGTTATTGAATGCTATTCAAAGCCTCCATATAATAATGAATTCAGCAATAAATCTAAATGTTCTGATACAAGCTTTCCTTCGGATCAAGCTGAATTGTCCGTTGATAGGACACAGTCCCCTTTTATATTAAATGGTTGCCAATAGTTTTTCAGTTACAAATAAATGCACGTGTCTCATGGATATCATAATATTGTGTTATGAAATCGGATCAACTGTGTGATAATTAATATACTGTTATATCAAAATATTACATAGTGTTACTATAAAAGTATAATAAAATGACGTCACGAGCGGGCCGTTATTCGTATCTAGCAGGCAAATATGCATTATTTTTTTTATATCTGAAAAGAATCGGATCGCGCGACGTCAACTGAACAAAATTGCGTCCACATTCAGTCTTATCCAACGATGATTAATAAAATGAAAACAAAATCAACGAAACAATAACAAATAATGATAATTAAACGTAGCATACAATCGGAAGAATGAAAAAAATATCGATTGCAATTGAAACTGTACTGAAGATTAGATTGATGACATTATTTGAGCTTTTAATTTAACAAGAGTCATCCAACAACAAAATTTAGTAAACGACACGTTTACCTCAAAGCCAACTTTAATCAAATGCTCCAAGTTTCCACTATACATTATAAACACACAATCCGAAATACGT